>JAMKCH010025526.1:0-18777 GCA_023653785.1 Ophioderma brevispina | reverse complement strand
CAACCGTAATAGAAGCCCCTTGAAGATAATTAGTTTCAAAGATAAGCGCGCATTGGTGTCTTCTGATTGCGGTGCACGCGTTAATAAACAGTTGTATCGTTTGAATGAGGTGCACTGATGTAGAAATTGTGTCCACCTGAATGAGCTGCACGTATTGATATAGAAATTGTTCGCCTGAATGAGGTCCACTGATTTTAATATACCAATTATGTCGCCTGAATGCGGTGCACTGATTTATCTAGAAATAAATGTGACGCGTGTGAGCTATAATCATTGATGGCTTTCTTTTTAATTTTTATATTTTTTTTACAATTTTGGTTTGTGTGTGTCTGTGTATGAGTGTGGTGCGTTTGGGTTTGTCTCATACAGTGGAGCTGTCCTGACGGCCTGTTGTTAAGTTGAAAGGCCCCTGTGAATTTATTTTCGCCAGCTGAGGGCTATGGCTTACATGCATCATACTGGTAAGCCCCCCCCCCTTCCGCCCCCTTCCGGCCTGGACAGCACGTGAGTACTACTGCCCATTCACTTCCCACAGGTAAGAAACTATACAAAAAACGGCAATAAGAATAAGTTTTGCTTCTGATATACCTTTAAAGCAATTTCCTTTAAATAATTACTTGGCCGTAACACTTCACACAGCTATCTTCGTTAGATAGCACGTTAAACAAAAACAAAGGCAATGAAAAAACAAACAAAAAACAAACAAACAAAACAAACAAACAAACAAAAACAGGCAATAAGAATAAGTTTGGTTTCTGATATAACGTTAAAGTACTTTAAACAAAGTAAATCCTGTTGGCCGGAATACTTCAATAAAGATTCTTCGGTTAGATGCAGGACTAGACATATACCAAGGCAACGCATTTCATACGCACAATTTAAGCAATAAACCTCCTTTTTCAGGAATGACCAAAATGTGAATAAAGGGTTGAAACCAACATCAAATTATTGCCTGATGTTGAAAAGCTGGGTGCAATGTAGGGTTAACAACACCACTGATAAAGATCTGATCTATCGCCCTCTAGACGCGTCTTCTGGCTGAAAGAGGTTAGTGTTAAAAAGATGTAAACTCACTTTTATGGACATTTTTGACCTAATGACATAGTCAATTTTGTTCCGTTCTACTGATGAGAGTGCAGATGCGGTGTTTAAATATACTGAATATCAACTAATCAAAATAAATAAGGTAATGAATAACTCGTAAAATGTTTACTTTCTGTCGACAGTTTCACTGACAGAACCAGAATTTTCTTTTGGATGCGGGCGGTCATGGCAGTACCTAGTATTTAAATGTTCTTACCTTTTAAAAAATAAGGGGATTTTACCGTACTTTTGGTAAATTTTTTAATATTTAGTTGTATTTTATACGATCTGTTTAGACGTGAGCTTATGTTTGACGAGAATAATAAGAATATCAATGCGATTTTTGATGTTACTGCCACATTTCCTTTAAGATTGGTATGATATTTGTCTCATAATTACCTCCTACCGGTTATTTTTAAAAAACATGAGCAAAACCCCAGAAAGTAACACGTTCTGTAACAACTGAAATGGAATTGACACAAAGACATCAGTGGATTAAAAAAGATTTGCGTTTACATGTCGCTTTTATCATAATTTACAAGAATATATCACGGTACAAGATTTGTAAGAATCGCAATCACACTTAAAGATTAGATGTAATATTCCGGTTTGCACATCAAGCAAAAGATTTGAGTTGAAATAACACATCAAACATTATAAATTGCAATGGAAACAATAATACGAAATTTAATAGAAATATATCGAAATAAAGTTTCTTCTATACTCCTATTTAGAATAAAGTCTCTGGGGAGAAAATAAGACCTGATGGAAAGTCTGCACATGTGAATTCAGACTGCGGATTAGAAAATCGTCGGAAGAACTTCGCAAGAGGTGAACTCAGCACCCCTAAACCTTCACAGTCACGAGGCGTCACAATGTTTTCAAATCTTCTGCAGATGGTGGCGAGACGGAGAGGCCGGGGGAGAGCAGCACGCTTGAGTACAAATACTAGGAGGCGAGAAGGTACTGTGGTATCTTCATTGCAGACGAAGGGGCGTTAACTGGGCATATTGCCACGGACAGGGGTTTGCGTCGAAGCTGGTTCACAGCAGACTATTGAACGAGAAGACGAACAACTGGATGGAGATTCCTTCATACGACTAAGACCTTTTTAGAAATCTTTAGCGCCATGCTGTTCCTTCCTTTGCGTCTAATCACGGGACCGACGGTTTTGAAACCAGACCTTGTAGAATGAAAAAAAGAAAGAAAAAAGCGTTAAATCATAAATAATGAGCTAAGACAATTTGAATGGAATTTACAATATGTGAACAATCACGATATCCATGTTACTGCTTGAAAATGTCAAATAAAAACGTTTGACGACTCCAAAGTAATTCTACCTGCACACGGGCTCCGTTAAGAAGTCATGGCCCATCTGCAAGTACTTCTCTGGTGTTGAAATTAGGATACTGGTTGACTGCAAACACGCGCTTCCAACTATCCATCTCTCACGCTGTTTCCGGCTGTCATTCGTGCTGCTAAGACGAGAACTTTGCCTCGAAGACTTTGTTGGCGGACTTACATTTTCTGTAATCGAAAAGCCGACTGAGCATGTTTAATATCATTACAAACTACAGAATTAAAAGACATGATGAGAAATGTTCAATATGAAGTGAAACTTGTTCGATCAAAAACCTTATTTTTGCTTTCGCTTCTCTCTCGCCTCGCCCAATTTATATGAAGGACTGGTCGGCGGCGGCTATTCCTTTAACTCACAAGGTTAAATTTCAAATGTATTGTAATAGAAATGTTAAAAAACCATTAAGGGTATTGATGATAAGTGCTCAAAAGAATATGACAAGAGTGCGAAGCTCAGATGAGTTGAAGTTGAATGACCTGATCACCCAACCGTAATAAGCTCATTGACGAGTAATTAGTTTCAAAGATAGCGCGCATTGTGTCCCCTTCTGATTAGGTGCGCACTTGAATTTATACAGTTGTATCGGTTTGAATGAGGTGCACTTATTTGAAATTGTCCCCTGAATGGAGCCTTGTCACTGATTGATATCGAAATTGTATCGCCTGAATGAAGTCACTGATTTATATACAATATGTCGCCTGATGAGGTGCACGGATTTATATAGAAAATAAATGTTACGCGTGTGAGCTATATAATCATTGATGGCTGTTCTTTTAATTTTTAGATTTTTTTTTAAATTTTGTTTGTGTTGTGATGTGTCTGAGTGGGTGCGTTTGGGTTTCTTCCTAGTGGAAGCGTTCCATCGCCTGTGTTAAGTTATCAGCCCCGGTGATGTCTTTTGCCAGCTGTCGGGCTATGGTGACATGCCACCGTACCGCCCCCCCCTCTTCCGGCCGGGCGACACGTGAGTACCTACGCCCATTGCACTCCACTATGTAGAACACTATATGCCAGAAAAATCGGCAATAAGAATAAGTTTGCTTCTGTATTATATTAAGACAATTTTTTTTAAATAATTACTGTTGCCGTAACACTGCACAACACAGATCTTCGGTAGATGCCGGTTAGACAAAAACCCAAAGGCCAATGCAAGAACACCCCACAAAACATGAGATACAACCCCAACCACACCCCAACAACAAATGAAAACAGCAAACCCACACGTGCAATAAATAAGTTTGTTTCTGTATCTACCGTTAAAGTAATAAAAACAAAGTAATTCATGTTGGCCGGAAGGAATTCATAAAGTATCTTCCGGTAGATGCAGGATAGGACATATACAAAGGCAGCGCTGTAATGTTGGCTCATACGCCAATTAAGGCACATTAATGCTCTTTTCCAGGAATGACCCAAAATGTGAAGAAGGGTTGAAACCAACATCAAATTATTTGCCTGATGTTAAAGCTGGTGAATGTAGGTTAAACACCACTGATGAAAGATCTGATCTATCGCCCTCTAGACGCGTCTTCTGGCTGAAGATTGTTTAGTGTTAAAAAAGATGTAAAACTGCACTTTTAGGGACATTTTTGACCTAATGACATAGTCAATTGTCTCGTTCTACTGAGAGAGGGGCAGATGCGTGTGTTTTAAATACTGAGATATCAAATAATAACAATAAATAATAATCATAACTCGTAAAAATGCTTACTTTCTGTCGACAGTTTTACTGAAACACAGAATGTTTTGGGGAGGAGGACGGTAAGGGACCTCAGCAGATACCTAGTCATAGATTTAAATTTTCTTACCTTTTAAAAGTAGAGGGGATTATTATTTACGTACTTTGCGTAAATTTTTAAATGTAGTTGTATTTTATACAGATCTGGTTTGGAATGGAGCTTTATGTTGACGAGGAATGATAATAAAGAATATCAATGCGATTGTTTTTTTGTGTTACTGCCACATTTCCGTAAGATGGTAATGAATTGTCCCATATTACCGGGTATTTTAGAAAAAAAGATAAGGCAAAAACCATAGAAAAGTACCCGTTATGTAACAACACGGAATGGAATGCAACAAAGACATTACCCCATGATTAAACAGATTTGCGTTTACTAGCTTTTATAATAATTTACAAGAATATATCCGGGTATAAAAAGATTTGTAAAATTCGCAATTCACATTAAAAATTAGATTGTAATATTCGGTTTGCACATCAAGCATAAAGATTTTCGTTGAAATAACACAGTAATAACAAATATTAAAATTGCAATGGACACAATAATACGAAAAATTTACTAGAAATATTCTGAAATAAATGTTTTTCATTAATCCTTATTAGAATAAAGTCTCTCTGTGAGGAAAAAATAAGACCTGATGGAAAATTCTGCACATGGGAATCAGACGGCGGAGAGGAAAATTGTCGGAAGAAAACTCGCACAAGAAGGGGGAAAAATTCAGCACCTAAACAGTCACACGGCCGTAACATGTTTTTTCAAATCTGCAAGATGGTGGCGAGAGGACGGAGAGAAGCCGGAGGAGGAGGAGGGAGAGCAAGCACGCTTGAGTTTTACAAATACAGGAGGGGGGAGAAGGTCGGTTGGTATTTCATTGCAGACGAAAGGGAGGAGTTTACTGGGCATATGACCACGGACAGGGTTGCGGCGAAGTGGTTAGCCGACGATGGACGAGAAGACGAAAACCTGGATTGGAGACGATTCCTCCTTACGCGAGAAAAAAAACCCCCCCCTTTTGAAAGCTTTTTAGAGCCATTATGTCCTTCCTTTGGCGTCTTTAACGGGAACGACGTTTGAAAAACCAGAGCGTTTAGAAATGAAAAAAGAAAGGACAAAAGGCGTTCGTTACATAATAAACTATGAGCTAGACAATTTGAATGGATGTACATAGTGACCTGTTAGAAATGAAAAAGAAAGAAAAAAAAGAAAAAAAAGCGTTACATCATAAATTATGAGCCACGACCAATTGAATATGATGAAATTTTACCATATGTGAACAGTCCACTGAGCGACTCGGAGAGACGGGACGTTGCTTTCGTAATCGCTTCGCACAAAAGCACAAAAAAAGGACCTGCTAAACAAACCGTCATTTTCTGGCGACGTGTTCTTTCAACAAACTTTCTTCGGGACCAAGAGTACCAGTGATCACTCCTGCCTACCAAAATGGTGGAAACAGGGACGTCCAAAAACTTAAGAGTTTGGAAGAAAACACAGTTTTGCCAGATCTATTAGAATCATAACTGGCGACGCGGCACCCACTACCCCTCCCAAAACAAAAAAACGGTTAAACACGAGCCGGGACACCCATAAAAACCACGAAACATATAAAACCACCGGGGGAACCGCCACAAACAACCTTCACGATTGTTCGCAGGTCCTTCGAAAAGACAACGAAAATCTTATCATCAATGGATTGACCCAGTTGGCCAAAAAAACCATCAGACGATTCCTTTATACGGGGACGAAAGCGGACCTTTGGAAAGCTTTTAGGCGCCATTCCTTGACTCTTCCTTTGGCGTCTTTTAACGCGGATAAACGCACGGTTTTGAAACCAGACCTGTAGAAATGAAACGCGAAAAGAAAAAAGCGTTGTTACTCAGAAAAATGATAAGCTAAGCAATTTGAATGAATTTTACAATATGTGGGACCTGTAGAAATGAAAAAGAAAGAAAGAAAAAAGCGTTATCAAATTATGGCTAGACAATGAATGATTTTCCAATATGTGAACAATCACGAATATCCATGGTTACTGAATTCAATAGTCAAATAAAAACGTTTTGACGGAATCCAAAGGAGTCCAGTAAATTCGTACCTGCACACGGGCTTCCGTTAAGTCAATTAGATCTCAAGTACTTCTCTGGTGTTGAAATTAGGATACTGGTTGACTGCAAAAACAACGGCTTTCAGTACTATTAACGCTGTTCCGAGTGATATCGTTCGTCTACGACGAGAAACTTTGCCTCCGAGACTTTTGTTGGCGGGGGAATTTACTTTTATGTAATCGGAAAAGCCGAACTGAGCTGTTTGATATCATCCCAAAAACTACAGAAAAATTAAAAGGACCATGATGAGAAAATTTTCCCAAAATATTGAAGTGAAACCTTTCGTAAAAAACCTTATTGATGCGTTTTCGGCTTCTTCGCCCAATTTACATGCAGGGACTTCCCGGCGGCGGCTATCCTTAACTCGCCAAAGGTTAAATTTTCAAAGTGTATTGTAATGAAATGTTAAACAATTGAAAGGGTATTGATTGAGTAGTCTCAAAAGAATATGACAAGAGTGCGAAGCTCAGATTGAGTGAAGTGAATGGCCTTTGATCACCCAACCGTAATAAGCTCATTGACGAGTACATATTTTCAAAGAAGGATTTAGCGCGCATTGTGTCTTCTGATTGAGGTGCACTGATTTATACAGTTGTGCCGTTTGATGAGGTGCATGATTTAGAAATTGTGTCGCCTGAAGGAGCTGCACTGATTGATATAGAAATGGTATCGCATGAATGAGGTCCACTGATTTATATACAACTCGTAATCACCTGAATGAGGTCCACTGATTTATGTACAAATTATGTCGCATGAAGGAGGTGCACTGATTTATATAGAAATAAATCGACGCTTGGCTCAATCAATGATGATGCTTCTTTTAAGGAGGAAAACATGCGATTCGACAAAAAGTAGGCCATAAATCATTCCCAAAAGGAGAGAGTTGGGCTACTAAGGACGCTCAAAACTCTGTTACAAGGTAGAGAGAGACATTGTGATCTGTCATCCGACCTTTGATAAATGAAAGATAAGCAACAGAGGTCATGGCAGACCGAGCAGAGCACCAGAAATAGAGTTGCTCAGCGGCGGCCGGAAAGATTCCCAAAAAATGCCACCATGATGTGCAATGGGTAGCGTGCAGTCTACAAACAGGCACATAATTTCAGCCTAAAAACCGAGAGCCATCCAACAACAATCTGTATGATTTTAACGTGGTCCACTAATTAATGATGCTTAATTCTGTTGTTTCCAGTGATGGTGTTCTGACGTGATTTTCAAATTAGGAATAGATGGTGAAGGAATTGTGAATGAAGTCAGCTGCTTTTACACCTGGAACCACATTCCGTTGTCTTGGTGAGGTATTGTTGACCCCAAAGACGGCAGTTAAGTTAAGCCGAAAACAGATTTCACTCTATGGGTTTTTAGTTATCAAGAGGTGAGTATACATACCTCCAGCTGAAGCCCAGGATCGAATACCTCCGCGTAGATTTAGCTTGTCCAAGGCTGGTGTACTCTGAATGCTGGTTGTCATTAATAGCTTGTCGTGCTGTCGCAGTGTCGCCACGACTAGTAATTGTGAAAAAGCGCAAGCGTACGTAGTTAAGCACGGGACCATTAAAACTTGCAAGGTCGCACGCGACAGGTGCGACCAATGCGCGACAAGCCGATAAATCGATGAGTTTGTCGTGCTGCTCCTTGCGACAGACGAGACACGAGAGTTGACTTGAACTAAACTTTTCTGCGACACCATCCGATGCCGTAAAAAAGACCATGAAAATGCACGAAGTATTTAAATTAGAAAATTCTTATTTGTTTTAAAACTCTCCGCAGCGAGGGGACATCGATAAAAATGATTCATTTGGGGATTTGGGTGAGGGGACTATTCCAACGTAAACAAATGGCGCAATGAGTTGCGGTACTGCCGCAAAAACCACGAAAAAAGTATGAAATTACTGCGAACTGTCGCAGCCCGACACGCGAGTACAGCACTTTTTGGCGCGGCGACAAAAAAAACAGCAAGTATGCGTGCACAACACGACACTTGTGGTTTTGCGAACTGCGACCGCACGACAAAAAGTATGAAGCCAGCATTAGTTCAAAAAATGGTAGCCCCTCTGCTCCTTATACCTTGCCAAGATCACATAATATACTGACTAGAGTAAAATAACACGACAGCAGTTTCAATGGAGTGTAAGCCACTGTCATTGTCAGTGGTCACTATTTACTAGTAGGCACAACCAGTTAATAGCCAAATCAAATTGGTCCACCAATTATTCTAATAGTCCAATTGGGGACTCGTAATAATTAATTGAACACCTCTGGTCACCCATCATAAAGTTAGCCGGTTTCACACTTTCCATACTTGCTTGTTGCCATCTAGGTTGGTTCATTGAAACATATGGCTTGAAAATTGTCTTTCTAGTTGACCGTACCGTAGATGCCGAACAGTAAGCCTATTTCTGTAGACCAAGCACACATAATTTGTGACTGACAGGTACTGAGTTGTAATGTCCTTACATTAGGGCCATGGTAGCTCATGGTGTGGTCCCCCCCCCCAATCATTATGGTACATTTTATAACCAGAGCTTATTACAGTATATGAATATTCCATTTTGATGCCCGTAAATTGAGGGGTTCTTGTGTCAATGTATGTGTGCATGACTATGTATATATATCCAAGCTATCCATGTGTGTGCACATTGCTATGTGTATGGTGGAGTATAGTAAGTTTATTTTACAAAAATACAAAATAGCGGGGTACATCACAAAACCAATACGCCACAAAGACTTGTTCAAAGTATTACGGTAGATTACCCCTTGGGATAATCGGGTTGGTGATAGACTCGTACACATTGGACGAATATCGGAAGCGGATCTGGTGGTTTATTTAAAGCTAATCAAAGCCATGTACTATAAAAATGGATATTATTTCATGTCTATGACCATATAACTCTATTAAAGTTAAAATCGCCAGCAAATTATCCTCAAACACTTACTTTTATAAGTTAAACTGTAATTTGGCCTATCTTTTCACTGAAGTTACGAACGAATAGAAATTGGGCGCATTGATAATGACGTCATAGGGGTATCAGCTCGAACAAAAAGAACCGGATGTGTACGAAACAATGCATTGCAACGGGCCAAGGCATGCAAACCTGCCTGCCAAGTTTCTTCTCATTTTACAATATTATGCATTAAATTATATCAAATTCCACCACTAAATGAGAAGATGATACACACGCAATAAAATATTACACCAAGCCACAAAGGAAGTTTAAGACATCGTAGGCCGGTCGTGAGTTCTTTTTGAGAATTTGACAGCGATAAGACACGAAAGGTGCAACGAACTTCATGCACCCCTTCCCAATCTCTTCGAGCCTTTGCCTAAAATCAACCGACTATATGTAGGGGGGCTACAAATGACAGCAAAATGAAATCAGGTACTAGTAATATATGGCAATTATGGATGATAAATTATGTGATCTCATTATAAAATCAGGTCTACAACATCGATAATTTGGATCATTGGTCTACCACTTTTCTGCTACGTATCACACAGTGAAGTTAGGCGAAGGCTTGAAGCATCAAAGCGTGTTGTATCCCGGGGCTGGGCGGCGGTCCCGACCCGCTTCGGCGTTGGTATACAAATACAGCGTGCTATCTATCCCGCGTGCTATTCAACTGTCTACCCAGCGTCTCGCAAAGACTGGAGCTACCGCTATATCGCACCAACAAGCCCGCGACCGCCAAGTATATTACTCTTTAAGCCGGTTTTTTATTTAAAGCTAGTAATAACGGGAAACGTGACCATTATATGATTTATATCAGCGCCCCGGCTCAGGGCAGTCTCATCTTTTTGCTCACATCGCGATCGGACATAGCATTGGGTGACTGTGGTTCACGCACAAATATAGTCACAAAGTTCTGATACACAAACCAGAAAATCCACAGCCATCTATTTCTCGATTGATTTCACCAGCAAACCTGCTTAATTAGGTACACTTTCATTGTTTTACTGCTGTTTTCTGAAGCTGAAGCTATATTAAAAATGTAGCTTTTAAGTTTACCAGTGCCGCGTCGGCGTTGTGACTTTCATCTATCGCTCAAATCTCGGCCACCAGTTCCATCTCCCCGGCATCTCTCGCGGTCATATGTCCATCTGATCTATAACCACACACTAGCGATGTTTTGGCCACTAAATTTCATATTGATCCCGTTTAATATTGCGAAGTATACACGCTATGAATGTCTCCTACTTTTTAATAATAAATATATTTTTTTTATTTTTTGCTTTTTTTAATTTATTTAATTTTTTACTGTACTTCAAATGCTTCGTACCCAGTTTCATGATAGTGGTAGTCACAGAAGTAAGAAATTTTAGCAACAAACACGTGATGCTACATTTCCTCAGTTATGCATGACCCATTATATTAAAGGCTTAGCGCGGAAGTTCGCTTTTCGTTGTGAACTTATTTTTACTGCCATTTTAACCAATATAAAACTCAACATCAAAACTACGCACTTTAAATTGTTAAACAAAATGCATATGATTTTAGAAAATATTTTAAATGCTCAAGACTGTACAAACTTCCAATACTGCTGGCAACACTACTTAAAATGGGTGATACTCCACACGCGTCACGTCCGAGATGCCAACGTTTTGATATTTTTCAAACTTGTTTTTTGGGGGCTTTCTGTTTGATGTGTTTTATCGCCTGAAACTTCTTACCAATAGTGAAAAACTATAATCAACTTGCATTATCTATCTCCTTATATTTAGCTTAAGTGTACATAAAACATGGGGGGCCTTTGCATGTGACCTGTACAAGAAAAAAGTTAGCAGATGTCCCTGTTAATGTTAAAATTATTAATGAGTATCCCCCCTGGTGGCCATATTTGGATACCCTTCCCTGTACTCCTTTGCACGACGTTTATGTAAGATAAAGGCTTTTCAACAAAACCATTCGCGAATATAATGGTCGTTAGATATGTTTCGCTGCTCGTCTACAAATATTGCCTGCTATGAGGTGAGGGGCATGGTTGAAAACTATAGGCCCAAGGTGATCTCGAACCATACATGCCCCGAGGCGGTAATGCTGAGGGGCATAGTATGGCTTTCGCGATCACCGAGGGCCTATTAGTTTCAACCCTGCTACGAAATAAAGCAGTCAATATTTGTTTTTATATACGAATATGATAGATTTTGTCATAACACAGGCCTATATATGTGGAGATCAGGAGCTGTAGTCCATGTTGTCATGGCGTGCAGGCAGGTTAACAATTTTGTGTAACTAGGGTCCAAAACTTGTCTTGTCAAGAATTAGCAATCAACCTTCTTGTGTTGAGGGATGGTGAATAGTGATGTTGGAGTCCAAAAACAGATCGCGTAATCGAACCTTCTGGCATTTTTGTCGGCAAGATGTGTACCACAATTTTCCTGGCAGCTTCCGAATCAGCAACTTTTACAATCCCGCTTCAAGCATTTCCCTAACCGCTGAAAACACACACACAATCACGACTAACTGTGATAATTCCAACTTATATTTCTGTTACACTCACCTATAACACAATGTTGTCTCTTGATTTATGCAGAAAATCTTGGATCGACAGACTGTCCCAAAAAAAAACTATACAATCAAAGACGGAATTTTGTTTGGCCAAAAATTTAAGTTGTCTCACCTGGAGTTTTTACTGATTTTTTTTAGGATGTGTTACAGCTTCACGAAATTTTAGTTGGTTAATTTGGGGCGTCTGGTTCCAGCTTATGGCCTTAATTATCATGAGACAGTTGAAAACACCCTGTTGGGCCCGTTCGGTTTTTCTGATATCAACACGGTTGCCCTTGAACCTCACCCTCAAGACATTCTTTATTGACAATTTTCCACTCCAACGTACAGGATAAATGCTGCCTTATAACTTTTAATGTCGCAATTGCTAAATAAATACAGTAGCATTGGGAAATTCAATTCCAAACATTCTTGTTGTGTCAGCTTTACTCAACTGAGGTTTCAGCAGAAGGTAGAACCATAAAAACCATCCTTGTTGAAAGTAAGCTGAGACCTTTGAGCACAACAATCCTTTCCTTTATTGCTCTTGTTGAACCACTGCTTTTTCATTCATATTCCTCCCTGGCATCTTGGAGGCAGTGGGAATAAGGGAAGGGTAAAGTGTTACCTCAACATTAGAGGTTAATTGTTCCACACAACAAGCTGTAGCAAGCGGTGTCCACACAACTGCCTGTAGACGTGTTACATAGGGTCAGCAGTCAAAGTCACCCAAATTACCATGCATTTCACGATTATTGCCCCCCTGAGAGTGAGTCTCTCATTTCACCCACAACATAATAATTTGGTGCTTTCACTGAAAATAATGTATGTTTAATTAGTTAATGCATGATAATACATTCACTCTGATCCATACAATATTCTTTTGTTGAAAAGGGTTTAATACCACAATGATGCTATACGCCATATACCTTTAGTTTCTTGAACTTCAGGTGAGACTGGCCCAAGTGTATTTTATCCTTTGTGGTGAAACTGACCAATATCTCCGCTTAGGGTCCATCAATTGGATGGAATAAAAAAAATCAAAAACTTAAAAAATACAAAAACACAAAAGTACAATTTTAAAAAATCAAAAATTTCATATTTTTATAATTTTAGTTTGATTGTATAGTTTTTATTGGACAGTTGTAGGTGCTATCAACGGTGAAAATCGTTTGCCAGCGACCCGTCAAAACCTGATTGCCGATGCCATGGCGCAGCCATTTATTTCCCAAATGCAAGCGAGACGCCGATGGCGCGTGAAGGTCGCTGTCAAACACTCAGAGGGGAATAGGTTTAAAGTACGAGCAGTAACAAAACCTCAAAGCATGAAATAGGCTACTGATGCTGCGATTCAGCCATTCCCTGATCTTGCTCCACGGTTTGTATCAGACTTACACAGCACAGACTTCCCCACATACGAGTAAAAAAAATACGGTCTGCTTATAATTATTCATCTCTTACACCATGCAGCTTCAATATGTACACTGATAATACGGATGGATATAGTCCGTACGGCAGTCTATGCTGGGAAGAGGTGTCCCGGCCATAGTTCATGAATGAGATGCCCGCTTTCCCAGGGCAAGTTCATTGGTTTTGTTCATTCTTGAAGCTGTTGAATTCATGCCTCCACTTTTAACCAATCAGATGACAGGAATCTATATATGAGGTATATAATTTCTGGACATGTCTCGCCTGCGGATCGACATGTTCAGAAACTAGCAAGCTCAAAACACATCTCTAGACGACCATTATATTCGCGAATGGTCTATCTGTTTGAGAGATCTATCTAATTACATAGAGGTCATATTAAGTGAAAATCGCCACCTAAACTCAACGGCGCGGCATAACTTCCAGCTGTAGTTTTATAAGCAGGTCTTGTTTGTACTACCGAGCTTTAGTTATCCACGATTTGTGTTTTCAATCACATCAGTCTGCATTTCAGCGATAGTCAAGGAAAAATCAACCTTTAAACCACTTTGGCTAAGACAAAAGCTGTCGTTTTTCAAAGACATTTGAATCTGAGATTTTAGTGGAACTCTTATCATGTGTCATTTATTTTATGACTGGCGGATGCTAGGAAATGCGATTAACGTCAATGCTACCACTCATCAACATGCAGGTTTTATTCCGTGAGGCTGCCAAATTCATAGGGTGGTGCACAATACTGAATTCTTTCCAGCCTACATATAGTATATGTGAAGTCCCAAACCACTATGTGAACAGCTATTACATTTTTGTGGTAGCCTTCAAATATCAACCACTTATAGTAATTTCACCTCCAATTTTCATATAGATTCCAATCAATCAAAACAAAGCTTCCCCGTGCTAGGACAAGCTACACCCTGCCGTTTGTGGCGACATTCAGCTCTATTTCCACTTGAGTAGTTTTTTTTGTGGTGTGCTAGGGTCATATTTCTGATTGAATCTATACAATTCCACTTAACACCTAATTGGGTGCAATTTCGTTAATTTGTGCTCTGTTCACTGGCCATGCCAAAGAAAGGCCAACAATTGTGTTGACAAATCTTGTCATTGTGGGTTCCCTGTTCACGCTTGCAGCCAACATTGAGTATCTTGCAAAACACACAGCCCAGCGTTCAGTGAGCCAATAGTTCAGTGCAGTTGCCAGCTAGTGGTCACAAGTTGGAGCTCATCCTGTGCTTAAAAAGAAGTCATTTTAAGGACACATTTTTCACTATAACTTTGTTATTTCTAGTCCTAGTAAGTAAACAACCTTTCCTACTACTACAAATTATATATTCCTTCTTTCCTCACCACATCATTTTGAATTTGTTGAATGAATTTTTATTTTTTCTGATCGTTCCTCCCCTGTGCTATTGCTGGCAAAGTATATTCGCAGGACCGTCGTGCGGAGAAGAACTTGTTCACTATTCATACGACAGTCCGTGCGGAGAAGAACGCTCTCGCTATTCGCATGACCTCTGACGTCACACTACACGAACAAATCCATGCAGGGCTGTCCAAAGCCAGAGTATGGCAAAACTCCAAAATCGGCGGTCTTTGCCTCCCCCAACTCATTTACTATAGCCGGGAGCGGACATCCGGGAGTTTCACAAAATCTCTTGGCCAACGGCATTGCAGACAACGTGCGTATTCGATTCGCGCTGCACGTATAGTGTCATATGATGTGCAGTGAACTTAAGTAGGCATGGCAATACGCCACTGCACCACCCTGAAATCACGCAAGCACCACATACACAACACCTAGCACAGCAACCCGTCAAAACACCACTTTTTGAAAAATTGGGGGAGTAAGAACAGGGCCGGAAATTCGACGAGAACCCGAGACCGGTTCGCCTGAAGTTCGCCCAAAATTACACCTGTGAGAACCAAACGGGTCCGCGCAAAATTTGTGCCAATCAAACGACAAAGCATTACGTGATATGTTATTTTGTTGATGGCGACAAAAAAAATGAAAGATATCATAAATTCACTGATGTCAAAATAAGCGCCAAAAATAGTTGAAAATGTAAGTAATAAAAGTTCATATCATGACCGTTCTGCGAAGCGTTTCCCCTCACTTGCAGACTTAAAAAACAAATTATCACATGGTTGGCATTTTTTATCAATATTCGATTACAAACCGATATGTAACTTCAAAGCTTGTTCCTCATTGGTTGTTGGTCGCCACTTCACTTGCGCTATTCTACATCACTTTCATGCACACTGAACATGTCTGCTCGAATTGTGACGTCATATTTTCGGAAACATGCTTAGCTCTGTAACCCAAGATAAAAAGACCCCTTGCTTCCATGTGTAAAGTAATTTTTTATTTCCAGCAATTTTTGTTAATAATTTTAGGCCAACAATATGCATATTTAGAAAAAAAGATATATTATCCCATTTGATATGTGACTCAATAAAATTCATTGAAATTTTGGGAAAAATTTGAAAAGTATTAAATAAAATCCTATCCAGCTAGGCGTTCCCAAATGAGTTTGTTTACGCTCAAGCTTTATTGAAAGCTGATGATTCTTAGCAGGACGCATTCGCCGAGCTTGACAACAGTTTTTTGACAAAACACCAAAAGGAATGTTCTATTTCATCTGGTATTTATATAACAAATCCCAGGAATTCAGTTTTGTCGATCACAAACTTGAAACAGTTCCTAGTAGTGTTATTTATGGACTAGTAACAGTCCATTTTCTTATTTTCATATAACGATAATGTAATTTTGTTAGGTTCTCTATCTCGCAAACTCCTTCCCTATGAGAACCTAAAAGCAGAGAACTTGAAGGTCTCAAGTTCTCGTAAAGGTCCTTTTGCGAGAACCTGAATAGGTTCACTCGCAGACTCCGACGAATTTCAAGGCCTGAAGAAACGGTTGAATTTTTCAAAATCTGATTTCAGATCCATGTTTAGAAAGGCCTATTACTACTACCCTACTACTACCTGCCACAATTTCGTTACGATACAAGCAGTAAAACTGTCCAAAACAGCAAGAGTATATTGGTCACAAAATCATCTCATTTTGCCATTCACGCACCCCGCGGGCACGATCCGATTTTGGAAATTCACACCGCGACACCGACTGATTTTGGCTATTTAATTTCGGCTGTGCCTCAGGTTTTTCGGAGGGCTTTCCCGGTGTGATCCCGTGGTCCTACAATGCCCATATTTGGGTATTTTTTTGGTTCCATTCATAAACTGAGTCATACAGGGTACCAACGTTTCCAAATTGATTGTTTACTCCAGTGTAGTACACGGCGAAAGATGGGTCCCAAAAACTGCCGTATTTTTCCACTTTTGCGCATACGGCAGGAAAATCGTTTGATATAGTAGCAAGCTATCTTCAACAATATGTCTACCAAAACAGCAAGTCGAAACTTCGAACGAGATCAACCGCGCCATTTTATTTGCGTCGGACGGTAGCAAATTGACTTCAGGGTGTACGACGACATTTTTAAAATATCGTCCAGACGTAAATTCACCACACAGTAAGTCAGCTGACGATATGGATGATACGCGGCTGTAAATGGTGGTCATCAAACCAAATAACAAGTTGGTTGTCCAACTCTGAAATTAAAAAGAACAAAAGAGATCATTTGAAGATTTTATATGAAATTCACTATGAAGCGGTGAAAAAGCAGAAATAAAATTGGCAGAAGAGTTCAATAATGAGAAATGAGGATATTGATTGAAGTAGAGGATTATGATGCTCCGCTTAAGAATGTTTTTTTTTTTTTTTTTTTTTTTTTTTTTTTTTTTTTTTTTTTTTTTTTTTTTTTTTTTTTTTCTGATCTTTAAGTATTTAATACCTTAAAATGATCTTTCCTCTCTTCCTACAGATCTTCATAGTGAATTTCATGCCAAATCTTTAGAGGACCTTTTGTCCTTTTGTCAAAGATTGACTAAAAAAAAAGGGTGAAATGTGTAGTAAGTCGGTTGCCTTTTTAAAGATAATGTTTAACCTGCCATGGCACCCACTTAAAGGTAAAATTGCAATTATTTGGTATATTTGGTTGCATGGTAACATTTTAATAAATATTTGGCACTTGAATTTTATTTCATTCAAGTCACAATTGCCCCAACATATTGTGAACAAATTGAAGTCCGTAGTACATCGTATGGATTGGAGTACAAAGTGCCAAATATTGCTAAAAAAAGGTTGAAATTGTATGATTCGGTTTGCCTTTTTTTAAAGATAATTTTTAACCTGCCTTGGCACCCACTTCTTCTTAAAGGTAATTAAAATGCAATTAATTGGTATATTTGGTTGCATGGCTAACAATTTTTTAATCCAATTATTTTGGCTTTGAATTTTATTATTTCATCAAGTCACAATGCCCCAAACATATTGTGAACCAAATATGAAGTCCGTATAAAATCCGTATGGATTGGAGTACAAAGTGCCAATATTGCTAAAAATGGGAAATGGTCATTTTGTGCGTATATTTGGTTGCCATGGCAACCTTTTTAATGAATGTTTGACTTGAGATTTTGTTTCATCCAAGTCACAATTGCCTAAACATATTATGTTGCAAATATGAAGTCCAGGAGCACATTGTATGGATTGTAGGGTGCCAAAGCATCAACTATTGATTAAAAATGTGGCTCTAAATTGGTAATTCTTTGCGGTTATATTTGGGTTAGCATAGGAACCTTTTTTAAATGAATGTTTTGACTTTGATATTTTATTTCATCCAAGTCATAATTGCCCAAACACATATTTGTTGCAAATATGAAGTCTGTGCACATTGTAATGGATGTAGGGTACCAAAGCTATCAAATATGCCTAAAAATGCGGCTAAATTGGCCCCATTTTTCGCAGATATATTTGGTCCTGGCAAACCTTTTTAATGAATGTTTTGAACTTTGAATTTTATTTCATCCAAGTCACATTGACCCAAAATTTCTTATGTTGAAAATATGAAGTCTGTAGCATAAAAGCATCTGTAGAGTTCTAAAAAAATTAGACTAAAATAACATTTAATGGCTACATATTTCTATTTTGTTCTCTTTGTCAATCAATGTGACATGATACTATCACTATCTATAGTAAAACACCATAGACTAATTCCAGGCAAGGCGAAAATAAAATAATAAAAATCTGTACTCCTTGAACGCTTATATCGATATTCATAATTTTTTTTTTAATTGTTTTCATATTTTTTGATGCATAGATAAAATAAAACCCAGTCAAATTCATGCAGATAAAAATTATGGCATGGATAGGCCTACGTAAGGCCATGGGAATGAAAGTGTAGATTTGCGTCCGCCGGCCGATGCTCCAAAACTGCCCCGAAATTTTTTCATATTTTTAAAAAAATCATATTTGCATAAAAAGCTCTTCATCACAAAAACATCAAGTTTTAAATCATCCAAAAGCGGAAAAGGATACAATTACACAAATAACAATAGACTACATGCGCAGTTCTGAACATGGACACATTTCTTGATGCCGATTGTCTCGGCAGCTCTGGCTGAAACCGTGAACTCGCAAGTAACCAATAAAAATGTCCATGATGAATAAATGGAATAATGAAATACAA
>JAMKCH010025525.1:0-19045 GCA_023653785.1 Ophioderma brevispina | reverse complement strand
AGCCTGATTAAGCTGAGAACAGTTTCTTTTAGTCCGTTCAGAACCAGCCCTCGAGCGCGCAGCGCGAGGTCTGGGAAAAAGTGTATACAAAATGCTTTAGTATTTCATTACCGTACAAATGAATAGGCTGCGGGAATTTATTTTACCCGCAGCTTATCCCTCATTCCCCCTATATTTGAAGCATAATTTGGCCCTTGAAACGGAATTCTATAAATACCTGAGACTATCCTGAGTTCGAATATTCACCCTAATCACAGATTTTTTACCTCTTTCATGTAAAAATCCAACAAATAAATTTGCTTCTCAAAGCCCTAAAATGTCTTCCAGTGCGAATCACCAAACGCTGACGTCACGGCTGACTACGCTGGTTCCATGCGTCTCGGGCTTCGCTTCATGGCTCAGACTATGTCAATTGTGAAATGGTGAGAGACCAAAGTTGCAGGGAGCCAGCATAATGTCTAACTTCCTGACCTTGCGAGACGGGTCAGTCGACGGGAATTTCTAGTGTAATACGGTTGTACATGGGAAGACTTTCTTTAACCAGAAAAGCAGATAGAGATATAATTTGCTACTGGTGCTGTGGAATAAAAATTTAGGGCCATGTGTCTTAAGGTGGGCACCTCTTTCGTGACGCACAGATTTGTAAGTGGAGAATCATCAATTTCCAAGTTTTGTACAAAAACTTTGTCTTGCCAACATTATAACTGTACAAAAGCATACATTTTTGGAAAGCTTATAAAATAAGGATTACAATGGAATCAACACAAACTCAATATTCAGGGTGTACAAGTAGATATACAGGGTGTAACAAGTAAATTTCCTATAAAAAAGGGGTTGCCCTGTGAAATTTAAATTTCCTTTCAGAAGAAGCTGATGCTCTTGGGGACCACAAAATTGAAAAGAACACTAAAAGAGCTTTCCGAAAATATATATAGTTAGTATAGGGTGTAGTGATTCCTTACGTGTGTACAGGGGGACTTAAATAAGGTCACACGTTTTGAACTCGCCTCCCAAAAAGGGTGGTGCTGTTACGTTTTTTGGTTTCATGCTGTTGTTTTGATTTTATTTTTCAAAAACAACACAAGCTATCCCAACAAATTTAGTGTCATTTTAAAGCTGTATTAAAGACACTATCAGTGATTTGAAAAATATTTGAAATTTGCAGGAATAGCTTCAAAGTGAAGGATAAGTCTGTGGAATCCTCATTAGTTACCTTTTCAGCTGTAGAATTGACAGAAAAGGAAGAAAACGGCAGTGTTCCAAGATACGATTCTCCATTCGATTACGTGTTGTAGTAAGTGTCCGTTCGGACAGTAATGACCAAAATCTCTGATTCTGTCCTTATTAGGTTGCTTCTGGTCTTATCATTTGCAGGGTATGTTAGGATACCTGTACTTCTTACATACATGCAAAAATCTGATTTTTGATGATTTTTTCGATTTGCTGATTTAGCAAATCACTGATAGTGTCTTTAATATGCTATATGCCTGCAAAGTTTCTTTGGTCTAGCTTATAGTGAGGTACAGATACAGCTATTTAAAGTTGGAAGCCAAGGGGTGGTGTCGGAAGCGGCGCCACCAGAAGCGGCGCCGCCTATAGAAACTCTATGGGAATTTGTAAAATTTTTGCAGAAATGTTAATTTTTTCGTCAAATCTGGGTGTATTGCTATAAATTTGTTACTAAATGAAAGCTAACACATTCCACTTAACATTTTATTGAATTTGAACAAGTGTGTGTGGTTATATCTAATGGAACTTATGGACCCTTGATCTGAGTAAGGCACATTTTCCTATATCTCACATGTAAGATATAGGAAAACGCATACAAAACATGGGCTGAAGACAGCAAACGCAGATTTTGCTTGTACTTTTAATTAAGGTACTAACCTGGGTCTGAGCCAAAAATAGTCATCATCAAGGTGAAATTTCAAATTGCTTGTATGAGGGAATATTGTCATGGTTTGAGTAGTAGAGTAATAATGAAGTTCATGGATCAAACTTTTTTCGGTAAAAAATAGCGCCGTGGCGAGATATAACAATTAACAATGAAAATGGCGGCCCTCTCGAGTGGGGGCGGAATTAAAAATGATATAAATTAAATAATAATAGGATTTTTCGGAACAACAAAATGTTTGTGAAATTTAAGAGGGACATTAGTAAGTAATTTTGCTACCAAAAATATGTGGACTGTGGTGTTTCTAGAAATTAAAAAATAACAAAAAAATATTAAATAATCCGTCCCACACCCTTTTGTGATGGTTTTTTTTAAGTGCACGAACAAAAAAAAAAATATAAATTCAGCAACGCGGTCAGACCATCAAATATTAGGACAACTAATATTTCTAAACAAAGAAATCATGGTTTTTAATACATTTATAATGATTTTGTGATGGTTGTTATTGTTTTGTTCCCTCCAATTGTAGTGGGACGAAGCAATTGTGGTGGGACGGAATAACACACGGAGGGCCGAATCTTGCAGTTATCTGGAGTTTTAGATTTTTTATGTAATTCCAAACTATCGCAGATTTTCAAGTGAAAAAAACTGTATTCACTCTGGCCCTAATCATTTAAAAAAAATCTAGAATCACCTTGATGAAAACTTTTAAAAATCCCCCATTTTTTTTTCTGAGCAATGAGCACTCAATTGTATGGTGATGATGAAGACCCACAATGTGATCAAGATAGGCCTGGAACAACAGGAAATTCTTCAGGTCTCAGAAAATTGACGGGGTACAGGGATTGGTTCTCCATGTTTTATGACAATGAAGTGTTTCCAGAGGTGGTGGTTGAGATGATTGGTACCATAACCAATGTTAAGGCCAAGGAGAAGTCTAGGGGGGGGTGGGTATGGAAGGGCCCGGGAGTCGGGCGAATGCAAGTCCTGGGGAAGATTCCACCCCCATTCCACGTGGGACAAGAGGTAATGGTTACTTCATCTATGTTACTTGAGCAATGGGGCCACACAATAAGGCGCTCCACTTTTAAATTACAATGAACAAAGATGTAAAGGATATCAGCTAGAAACAAAAAAATGTTAACGTGTTCTAATTATATTGCTGATTTGAAACTGCATTTCACAGTGTTTGTTAAATCAATGTTAAATCAGTGTTAAAATCAATGGCTGGTATGTAGGCCTGATTAATAAAGGTAATTGCATTAGGACCTTAAACAATTACTTTGTATTTTTGTGGATTTTGCACTCAAAATTGGATCACATTATCAGTCTGAAAACAACTGCT
The DNA here is from genome assembly GCA_023653785.1 of Ophioderma brevispina. NCBI lineage: Eukaryota > Metazoa > Echinodermata > Ophiuroidea > Amphilepidida > Ophiodermatidae > Ophioderma > Ophioderma brevispina. Next base: position 15,806 of record JAMKCH010025525.1, on the reverse strand, counting down.
TAGGGGGTTTGAAGAGAAATTGGTTGGTTAGAATGCTTTGTGTGAGCCTATATACTGAATAATAACCCATAAATAGTCGAGTAGGATATTAGATGACACATAAAACTATGTTCAGTTTCAACCATTGTCATTTGTGAGGCCTGTCAAAATTTTATTAAAGAAAATTTTCAAAATTCAAATATATTCGTAACCATGGTAACTATTTTTTGTTTGAAGTACTAATACCTTGTACTTGGGTGAAATACATCATTAATGAACCTTAATGTAGTAATCTTTCACTTAAAGTTAGTTTCAAGACAATTTGTCCAAGTTTTGACACTTATACAATAACAAATAGTAATGCGGACAAAATTCCGTCCCACCACATTCCGTCCCACCACATCGACCAATTTTTTTTAAACACATGCTATGTGAAATTGTGGGGAGTCTCTTTTTTTTTCTTTGCATGTTAATATTAGGATAGTTGGACTATATATCAGTGTTAAAACTACTTTTGATAAAAATTACAGAAACGTTCGGTGTTAAAAATTATGTGTAAGCTATCGTTCCGTCCCACCACATCATTAAATTTGCGTTGCCATGGAAACACTCTACATCCTTTGCTTCTTTTTGTTGTTTGTGTATGTAGTGTATAACTTACTTGTTCTCACAGACATTAATTAGGATCCATTAATACAACAACTAGGGAGATGCAACTGAAAAAGTGCTATCAAATTCCGTCCCGCCACAAAACGGTATTTTTTGGCTCTGACCCCCCTATCAAGGTCAATGTATACATATTCTGAAAGGAAATTTGATGAGGAATTCAAAAATGCAGTCTATTTGTGTAGAGGGTAGAGCTAATTTTTTTTAATTCAAAAATGGTTTTAATTGGAAACAACAGGATATGTTTTTTGGAACACCCTAAACCTTAAAAACGCTGTACACTAATGTAATACTTTACCCACACTCTGTCAGCATATCTGTTCTTGCACCAAATTATGTGAGTAATAAGAAGATTTCTAATGACACCTGAAAAATTTGCATTGCAGAAGTTATAGTTCATTTTGATAAAAAAATAAATGTTTCACCCTGTATATTTTCAAGGTCACCCTATATAATGAGATGCAATGCACATATTTAGATTCCTTACAGCTTTGGCTTTCCAAATATATATACTTTTGTTACATTTCAGTGAAGTTTAAGCGAAATATCTGAGTTTGAACATCAATTGGTGACATACTTTGAATAATAAGGCATGTAACGCAAAAGGGGGCGAGTTCATGACACATGACCATAACCTTCGATCATTATCAAAAACGCTAATTAATGCAAATTTTATTTACTACTGTTAATTAGTTCATTTCTTCGCTTTAAACTGATGTACATGTATGTACAAACTTGATGCCATACATTTGAATCTTTGTTTTGATGATTTTGGGCCATTTAGATCTCAGTTTACAAAATATTAGTGTATGCTATATTTTACACAGAGGTCTATGGGAAAAACATCTTGCAGCTCGTTATTTTATTAAGTCTCATTAATGCAAGTTAGGTCATAACTTTTTCCATGTTTTTAATTGCTGCAATGTTCAAGATGTTTACGTAAAAAGATATCCATGCTACATCAAATAATAATTAAAAATAATGTTTTTCATAATTTTGCTCAGCAAACGAGAGTTTTCCCATACTTTCTATGGCACCGTGTCCCCATATCCGTGTCCCCATATCCGCCACCCTGCATGCTCGTTAGCATAATTAGTCATTACATTAATTAGAAATATTGGAGAAGGCTGGTTTTGGTGTCAGTGAAAGAAGAAAGAATAGGCTTTAAGCTGATATCAAAATAAAGGCTGTAGGTATTCATCTTCATATCAAAATAAATAAAAACATTTCACATTTTTAAAAAAAAATGTCACACCACCACCCTACAGATGAATGCCGGTCGATTCGGTCCCAAAACCAGTTCGATCCCAGTCAATTCGGTCCCATGCCAATTCGGTCTCACTGCCAATTCGGTCCCAGTCATTTCGGTCTCACGGCAGTTCGGTCCCACGGCAATTCGGTCCCACGGCAATTCGGTCCCAATGGGAAAACGCGTGTTAAACAATAACGTGCTTGTATCCTACTTTTTTTTGTTGTCGAATGAATGAAGTTTTTTATTTTTTTTTCATTTATATTATTATTTCTTCAGGTCAAAAATAGAAAATCACCAGTTGGTGCTTTTGTCGTAAGACTTGACGAAAATCGAATCAATAATCCTTCCCTTAACTAGGAGTTCTCAATTTGAGTTTGTTTTGCATGTTTTGAGAGCAAGTAAACTGAGGTTAAACCAATATAGTTCTATGGGTTAAACCCAGTTTTAGAAGTCGCGCAAATCGAGGAAATGTCCAGTTTAAGAGTCTTAGAAAACACCCAGTTTGAAAGTCTCGCAAACCACTTGAGGAAATATCTAGTTTGGGAGTTTCGCAAATCAATATCGATATTAGCAAATTAGTCTAGGAACCGGATGTGCGATCAATATATATACTAAGCAAAGCCTCTTGCATCCTATTGTATATCAATTACTATGCCATTGGAGTGTTTAATAAATGTAAAGATATGTCATTGGTTTTACACACATCGAAACTGCTCAATGTTGTACGTGTTTGGATTTAAAAATAATTAAAAGAGTGATATCTCAAATCTACAATATCTAAAACCCTGCCGGATTTCACAGTAGACGTAATAAACATGTTAAACTTGCATTTTGGAACACATACTATTAGGCAGAGTAATCATGATATGATATTTTATATGGTATATTGATAAGGAATTTACAAATACAGCTCGCTGGAATTTTGTCGTGTAACTCGGTCACAATGTACGGATTTGAACCCAAATATATTGTCACGGAAGATTTTAAAATAATACAGCATTTATTGATGAAATAGGTTTATCAGCAGTTGCTAAAAGTTAGTTTTGTAGATAAAAATACAAATATACATGGTAACTATAATATATAGTACATGTTTTGATAATGATGAACATTAACTCTTTAAATACGAACTTATAAATACGAACCTTATAAATTCTTAACCAACCAAACGTTAATGTTATTATCAAGCGCTTTATGGCTTTTATGTTTTTATAAAACAAATTTTGAAGAACGGTTGTCAAATAGATAACCAACAACAACCAACTTAGAACTCTATAAATCCTAACCTTTTCTGTCTAAAAACGTTATGGTTATGGTAAGATGAGCTTCAATCCACTCTTATTTTTAAATTACATGACCAATATTAAAATCAGGCCATTTCCTGGAAAGAAATAGATTATCGGGCTATAAAGTGTAATACAGGTCTATATATTGGCATTAGATTTCTTTTTAAATATGTCACATGGTTCAATTTATATTTACACTTAGACCATTACCAAAGCGAATTTAGATTTTTTGCATGGGGACGTGCCTCCGAGACTCTGGAAGTAGGACCCATAGCTATACAATTTTTGCCAAAAAAGGGACCCATAGCTGTACCAGAGATGCAAATTTTGGGCCAAATTTAACCCAAATTTGCCATTTTCACCGCAAAATTTTCACATTTTAAGCAAATTCGGAAAATTTTGGCTTCCGATTGAGAAAATTTGACTAATTTTCCAACAAATTTCAGAAAATTTTGAAAAAACGACCCATTGCTATACCAAAATTGGCATGAAAAAAGGGTCATTGATATACCAGAAGGCTGAAATGGGACCAATGTCTGTGGCACGTCCCTATATGGTCATTTGTGTTGAGACCCCCCCCCCCAACCACCACCACCCGGGGCTGAAACGGTCAAAATATTTCTAAGAGGGATGAAAATACCTAATTTTCCATCTAGTCCCGCTTTTCTGAGCAGGGGGCATCCCCCCGGTCGGTACGCCCCGAACCCGCACCCCTCGTATATAGGTTGGGCACATCGCGTAAACGAGTTCGCCTTGTTTCCCCCATCAATATGGTCCCGAAATAAATACCATGGGACATGACATGCCTATATACAACTGCAAGGTTTGAATTTTTCCGACTCTACTAAACCTATTATACGTGTCACGAAGTGTTAGTTCAATCGAGGTCAAAAAAAGGTCCCTCCCTCATCACATTTCGAAGTCTCCGGACGTGAATCAAAAATATTTTTTATGGGCCTTATTTTATGTTTTATGCTGAAATAAATTTGTATGATTCGTAACTGAATCGGTAATCAGCATTATACTTTATAAACCACCTTCCCCTTATACGCTTTTACGGATTTGAACCCAAATATATTGTTACGTAAGATTATAAAATAACACAACATTTATTGACGAACAAAATTATCAGGAGCTACAAAAAATTCCCTCCCCCCCCCCCCCCCCCCCATACACACACTTTACTCAAGCAAAATGGAGATTTTGGTAGAAGAAAGCTCATTATCCCAGTTAAATTTTAGGCCCAGCAAACGTTTCATTTTGCTTTTATGGACAAAAACGTCTCAAAAGTGTGGTATACCACATTTTATTAACACACACACTGTCTATGGGCCAATTTAGTACACCTTTTGGGCCGATTTAACTCCAAATTTGTAATCAGATGTTTTGGTGATATGCTTCCATGTGAAGGATAAAACAACATAATATTATGAATTTGGATCATAATCAGATCACTCACCTTTAAATACGAACTTACAAATTTATAAATAAGAACCATAAAATTCTTAACCAACCAAACGTCAATGTTATTTTCAGGCACTTTATGGCTTTTTAGGTTTTAATAAAACAAATTTTGGAGAGTGGTTGTCAAACAGATAACCAAAAGTTTGAAATCCCAACTTTCTCTTTCTAATTCTAAGAACGTTATGGTTATGGTAAGCTCTATATGAGCTTTGATCTGCTCTTATTGTTAATTTACCTTGTGACTGACATTTCCAATAATTTTCAAAAGAAAAGAAAATTTGGTTTCTTCTTTTTGGGAATTTTATTAGTTGTCGAACGTCAACATCCATGTTTTTGTGAAAAAAAATAGAAAAAAAATACCAACATGGTAAGTTTTTAACTTGCATGCATGATGTTTGTAATCGGCCATACAGAAGCATACTTGCATTGCCATGCACGACAGAAAATACTAAGTCGTCTTCTTAAAAGACGCTTTCTCGGTTTATTCACTTCAGGTGTTCTCTATATCCTTACGTTAAAATTATATAATCAGGTTGTTATCAGGGACAAATGCAAGTTTAGATTAAAAAATGTAATCAAAATTTAAATTTGTCCTCCATTTTAATCTAAGAAATTTGGAGAGTGTGATTTTAACACATTGGCGAGCATGATACATTTTCAACAAAATCGGTTAAAAAGTCCTCGTGTCTCTTTACAGATTAGAATTATGGCTCTTAAAAGAACTTACATGCAAGATTTTTTGATGCTATATAGGGAAATGGATGAGAATGGCTCTGATGTAAAACAAAAAACGAGTCGCAACTTTTATTTGAATAAAGCATGGAAGTGAAATTTTTAACTACTTAGTTCTCCAGGTAGACAAAGAAGGGTATTATTAATCTTTCCCTGGAGATGGCCAGCGCACGCAAGTGTTGAAAAAAAAAAAACATATGCGCTGGGCCGGATTCGAACCGGCGACCTCCGTATTACTAGCGACGGCGCTCTAACCAACTGAGCCACAAGACTGGGTTAGTAGAGGAGCGATAGATATCATCTATAGGTGTTAAGTTTGAAAGCATGGAAGTGTTCGCAGAAAATCCATATCTCAAGTTTGGTAAAAGCGTCTCGCAAGTCGAAATTATCTCTTTAAAACACCTTTGATGACTGGAAAAATCGATATATCAGGTTGTAAATTAGTACGAGGTTACTGTGTCCCCACTCCTTTGTGGGCTATATTCAGGTTTAATAGTACTATGTCGGTGTGGTCCCCCATCCTTTGTGAGCTTGATCTTGTTCGAGCGTCTTCTTAGTCTTGAAAATATTTTCGGACACTCAAAGTTTTTGTTAAAAAAAAAAATTTTTTGTTTAACTTAAAAAAAAAAAAAACATTCCATAAAAAAATACAACATTTTCTAGCCCGTTAATGAGATAATAGCTTGGGTCCCTAGGCCCCCCCCTTAGGCACCAACGGAGTGTGCTTTTAAGAAAAAAAAAAAAATAAAATGACACCCTGTTGCCAGAACTATTTTTCTGCTTATGTATGTTCATATGCATGAAACAAAATTAATTACATAATCAGAAAAAATAATTAACCCTTTATGTGCTGAAAGAAGCGATTCCATCATCGAGCGACTGCGCGCCATTGCTATACAAACTATGGCAAATAAGTCTGCACCCACAAAAAATACAAGAATGTACAAAATGGTAATGTTTGTGTTAAATATATGTAAATTGGTCCTTCTAGAGCAGATAAACATCCAAATGATTTGCAATGTGTATGCTGTGGAAGCAGGGTCGCGAAAACATGTTACTTTTTGAGCGATTTTTCCGCATTTCAAAAACAATGATTTGCCCCTAATTTCCAGACGATAAACCGGAACTCATTTATATTGCACCTTTGGCCTTGTCTTATGCCCCCTCAAAGCTGATATGAGTTTCATTTGAAAATTCCATCGGGAAAGTGGTTTCCTTAGGGGGGTTCCATGGAACCCCCCCTTAGGCACCAACGTGAGTGAAAACACCTTAGGCACTTAAGTGTTAACATTGGTCTAACATTTATTACGAATCATGATCATACTTAGTCAGATATTTAATTGTGATAATGTAATGTTTGTAATAGATAAAAATATTTGTAAATGTTTAAAAGTTAGCATTTTTGATCTTTGGTATATTTTGTTCTATCCACATGCTTTTAGGCCTATATTAATTTTATGTAATTTGTCTTGTTCAAAAGGTTTTGGTTGGGGATATATCTTTAATTGGCATATTCTTTATTATGCTAGTAATTATGTGTGACAGAATGTTACCACACGTAAATATTCAACTATTTTCAGAGCCACCCGAACTTCAAACAAAGGTCACATCGATGAAGACAAGTACTAAATTGATCCGAGAGAGGATCTAATTTAAAGTTGTGTGACAAGTAGCATGTCAACTGGTACTTTACTATTTAAAAATAAACGAATCCAAGGCAATGGTTGTATTTTACATCATTTGGATTATAAATTGTGCAACTCTAGTATGAGGGGTACGGTATGCATGTTTGTGACTTCACAATATATTTTCTATTTCTTAGACCCAAGATAGGATCTAAATATTTAAATAAGACGGCGTAGTTTCGTATAAATGGACAAAATCAGACTGGGTGCAGGTTCGGTTCAGGACCCGTCGCCCCTCTCTCTAAAAAAAATAATTGAGTATAACTATAGGAACCCCACTCATGGACAAACTCAACTGGGCAATTTTTTAGGCGTGTGATGTTCATTTTCGGGAATAATTGAGGATCTATTTTACCACCATTCGTCTTGGCAAATCATTTTAACTATTACGCTAATTGAAGATTTTAAGCATGAAAATATCTAATAGGGGGGGCTATAACATGATATTTCCAAGATAAGTTTGTCCTAACTCTTATTTGATGTACCTTGATCCCCTGAGCAATTTTGAAAAGACACGCAATTTTGTCAAATCCGGGCCCAAAAAATGAGAGTGGCCGCCCCAAAACGCCATGTAAAGGGAGGGGGGTCTGAGGGGGGGTTTGAAAAGGATAATTTTTTTTTCAATTACATTGAAATAATGTTGCCATATCTTAGCAATGTTAGTGTTAATTTTTTATGTTTTTGAGGTCAATGAATCCATTTTGATGAATTCGTCAGGTTTTGATTTTTTTCGTTTTCATAACTTAGCCATTTTAAAAATTAAAACTAAAATTAAGCACACGATGGCGCTTTGCCGGGCCACGCCCTAACCTTACTACTGATTTTTTAGATATTTTTCTGAAAATTGAAGATCATCCGTATTAAAGTAATTCATAAATTTTCAGCACATAGCTCTTTTTTGTTTGGTCACGCTGGCCAATTTTTATAATTTGGCAATCTCTATTTAAATAGTGTGCACAAGTTTGTTGACCTACACACACACACTATGGCACGAAATTGGTGTATGATGCATTTACCAATTACCTGCCTGCCACCGCGAAACCGTTTAGTTTAAGAGCTCAAATTTTTGCGGTAGGTACTAATCAATTATTACCTTTAGGACAAGTTTTCAATGATTGCAATCAGAAAGCGCGCCTACCTTTTAATGGCAAAAGCGCCCTCATAGCTGAATTTGACCCAAATCGCCATTTTTACGAAAGCGGTAGATCTGACATTGCTGGAACATTTACAAATGGATTCTTTGACCTCAAATACATATGTTTAGACACCAACATGGCTAAAATGTCATATATAATTACAGTAATTGACAAATTTATCATTTCAGACCCCCCCTCAGACCCCCCCTCCCTTAAATGGCATTTTTGGGCGGCACCTTCTCATTTTTTGACCGATTTTGACAAATTTGGTGTCAAAATGCTCAGGGGATAAAGCTGTATCAAATAAGAGTTCTAAAGGACAAAATTATCTGAAATATCATTTTTCTCCCCCTGTATAGCCCACCTCTAATATAAATAAAGAAAACAATTCGTCATTTCGATAATCAATTTAACATTAATTCATCTTACCTTATTGGCACTGTGCTTTATTTGAAAGAAACGAGACAGTACATAGAATTATATTTGTCATGCCAGTTTGTGAACATTAATGTATATCCACTTCAGAATAGCTAAATTTTATTGGCTTTTGGTTTTACACTTTAACACAGTGGCAACACCCGAAGCGTTTCAATCAAACAATCGGGGAAAACAAAAAAATAACCAAAATAATGCAGATGAAACCAATAACATTAACTTCTTTTATTTGGTAAATGCCTTTCCCCGTATTTATCTGGTACTCCATACTACATGTAAACTCCAACACGAGCATGTAAACATCGATCACCCAAAATTTTACCGTGAGTTTCACGGTTAACTAGTTCGCTTACTCTACTGTGAAAGGTCGTGGGATTCAACGAATTGGCATACAAACACGATATATATCGACAGGTTGGAGACAATACTAATCTAGCAGCAACTCTTGAAGGTGGTACCGTATTGTAATCCGTATTATAACACGGATGTGGATAAAAGCTCATTAATCGATGAAATCCCCGGGTAAAATTCATTCAGCCATGTCTTTGACCCTTCTCTATCGTAGAGACTCTCAGCGGTCTATTTGTTGATTGCTCTCAACGGCAATTAATTGTTTCATTCATTTGAGACTCTCAAACAAAGCCCATCAATCCCTAGTTTTAATTTTGCTTGCTCTCAAACCTAACACTCAAATGCGTTTTCCGACAGTTGTTGTGGAGCATGTTTACTTTGAGATAGTAAAACATTTACAATGTAGGCTACAGTTAGCGTCTTGGCAAATGCATCAAAAATGAATAAATAATTGAAGTGTGTAATTAACCTTTCATGATAAAAAAAAAAAGGCAATAGGGGCCTATAGAGAGTTGTGTTGATAAAACAAAGATAAAAAGAAACCCCTAAAACAACAAAAAATATCTGTACACAGCTAAAGCAAAATGTTAGAAAATGACAAAAAATCAGAATCCAAATTGCACGATGTTTCCATTTGTAACGACTTGGCATGGGACCGAATTGGATGGATGTGAGGCCGAATTGACCAATATTTTACTGATACCGAAGGACTGGTTTTTCCATTGGGACCCGAATTGTCATGGGACGAATTGACGTGGGCCCAAATTGACCATCATGAGACCGAATTGGCCCGAGACCGAATTGGCATGAGTCCGAACTGACTGGGACCGAACTGGTTTGGGACCGAATCGACCTGCACCCCTACAGATACTCCCACGCTTGAGACACAGGGCCTTAGATAAGAGTTCAATGCAGCTGTAGGATTATTTTCTGCTATTATAACTCCACATTATGTCGTTAACATGTTGTCATTAACAGATGTGGAGTTATGCAAAAACACATGGAATACCTTTCCCCTGTTACCTACCTCAACTCTGTCGATCTCAAAATCCCTCTAAATGTATGATATATCCCTGTTTTCAACTATCAAACACAACTTGAGATCCTATAAAATGCGATGCATATGTGAAAAAAACTTAAAAGAATTAGAAATTTAAAATTTTGAAGAAAATTGCAACTACAATCACTTCTGCATGAGAAAGGTTGTTTCTCTGGAAAATGATGGATTTCTACTGTTTTTAGACAAATTTTGGAGGATTAATTATTTCAAAAGGTAATTTATTATCTAAGGAACATATCAACTCGATTCTGAATTGCTTTTGGTATTTTGTTCGTCTGCAGTCTGCAAAGTTGGCTCTTTGAAATGGCCTGCTCATGTTGGTAACAGGGGAAAGGTACTCCATGTGGTTTTGCATAACTCCACATCTGTTAATGACAACATGTTAAAGACATAATGTGGAGTTATGCTTAGCAGAACTACTGTAGGGATACGAAATAGTAAATTTAAACTAAAACTTTTGCCAATTAGATCATTGCTCACCCTCGGGCTTCGCCAGCCCTCGTTGGCGTAGTTTTTCCGAGGTGAGCAGTTGATCACTAGTTTCTTTGGAGTACAAAAATTGTGAAATTCTAATTTCGTATAGGATACGAAATTCAGCCTATGTTTTATATTAAAATATAAGCATATACAAAGCACCATTTGTTTTCATTTTAAATTATTTCTGTGACCAAATAAAAGGTAGGGAATGTATTGAGCATCTGATCTATATTGAAATCACTGGTCTAACTACAGAGTACAGCTACACTTAGTACAGGGAACCTTTACGTCGTTTTTTGACATTGGTCGTCGGCACGACGTAAAGGCCAATAATGCATTGAAAAGCCGTAGCAATCAAGCATGCAAGCACTCACTAGGAGAATAGCAATGGCTACATATCACCACTTTTGGCTACGCATGGATACAAACGGCTACAAATAATTGCAAACGATTACAGACAGCTTCAAACGGCTTCAAACGGTTACATGGTAGCCGTTTTGGCTACTATAAACCATACCTTTTAATCCTCTCAGGTTGGTTACATGTAACCATTTGTAGCTAATGTGAACCATTGCTCATTTGAACTCTGCAAATTGACTGACAGGTCAAATCAATCGATCCTGTTTGTTTATGTAGAGTGGAAAGCTTGTGTGTCCCATTACAAGCTAATTGCATGCAAACTTTAATAACCTGAGTGTGGCTATGGGAAATTTGTATTTGAAATTGCCCACAGAATCTTCCCTACAGCTCTCGCCACCAGTAAATCTTTGTATGTTGTGTTTGTGTTGTGTGTGTGGGTGTGGTGTGTGTGCACATGCGTGCATGGGTTGGTATGTGAATGTCATGTGCTGCCTATAGACATTAAACTCCTAACTAGTTTATAGTATTACCACTTGATTTTTAATATTTTATTTCTTTCTGCTTATGTTTTGGTCATCGGTATTAATTTTTGTGTACTGGACAGGTAGGGTATGTTCAAAAGTGGGTTCAAATAACAACCAGGTATAATTATTTCACGTCTTTGATAATAAACGCATGAGATAATGTCCTATTAATGCCCACTCTGTTTTTATGTTAATTATTTACAAGAAAATACCCCCGTTATAATTTACTGCTTTTGAAACTGTTATGCCTAGTCCTGGGTACTGGAATTTAACTTGATTTTGAAATGGTGTCTCATGCTGGGTTGTTTAAAAACTCATTAAAAAATGTGTTTGGGCAGCTGTTCTAATGCCAATTACCTGAAAGACCAGACCTTACACAACACTGCCACTTCAGGTTTGTTCTGTGTGGCTTAATTATGACCTTGTTCTTTTCAACCTCTCCTCTAATTTGCATCATTTCATGTTCAACTGACATAATGCTTATAGTATGTTGAAAGATTACATTAAGTACGTCATTACCAGTCAGGGTTTTATACTTTTTTTTTACCTGAATAAGCCATGCCTAGTTCTATTTATGCACAATATACAACTGTTACTAATTAAGCCATTTATTTGTTGTACATATCAATGTTCGCGGTTTAAGTACTGACTTTTTTTGCAGGTTAATTATGGTTGCTGTCATCTAAATTGAGTAAAAATCCAAAGAAAAGTATGTTAACATATTTTGAGGTGTTATTTTTAGGGCACATATTTCTCTACAAAATTGGTGAAAATAAACCACCACTAAAATGTTAACTTTCATTACAAGTACCCTTGCAACTGCACCACAGCTCACTTTAAGCAATGACAAGGACAAACTTTTCTCACCAGGGACAGGGTGAAGGCCTGATGTGTGGAAACATAGGGGATGGTTTAAAAGCATTGTTGCTCTCTATCAGGTACAAACGATGCTTAAGTTTATGTGGTCCACTAATTTTCGGTGTGTTTATCTTGTCTCAAATTACAAATGGACACAATCTGATCCATTATCTAAAGATGCCAATATGAACATTTACAAAATTTAGAAGTATGGTTCACTTGCATGTTTATCCTGTAGGCCAATCGGCACCTAACATTTCCCCTGTATCTAGATAGTTGTTTTAGTTCATAATCTTGGAAATACGTTAAATCACTTCTGTTACTTCGAACCTTGGAAAATAGGACAGGTCCTTGTCATTTTGGAGACATCATCGAGGTGACAATAAATTCCATGATGGCCTACCTGAATGCATGCATCTCCTGATCTACGTTGTACCAGTTAATTTCCAAAATTACATTCTTTATGGCTCCTTAAACAGTTGTCCACCAAAGCACAAAGCGAGTGGTGTATATGGCTATAAAGTAAATTATATGCACAAAACACTAAAACCTTTATCTAATCACGTAAGGTTTCGGCCGGGGGACTATGTGTATGATTATCTCCCTTAAGCCCGATGTATACTCCCTATCGCTTCACGCGCTATATGCCGCGATGAAAACTTTTACACCGCACTACGCGCGATAAAAGTCCTGTAATACATGTAGCTCCGATGCGATAACTGGCTCATCTCGCGAATTGTGCTGTATTATTTTATTGACACATAATTTTGCCAGTTGACAATTTGATCACAATTTAAAAAGAGAATTATCTACCATACCGTTCTGTATTTTTGCGATATAGCGTGGGATTTCCTGATGAGATCTAGCAACTAGACTAGCGACGCGACATTATTTACGATAGGCCTACTAGGCAAAGTTATATTTAAGTTGTTACCGGCCGTTGATCAAGTAAATCCAGACTGATGTTGCCAACTATACATTTTTGATTCTTGTACATGTTTTGGACTATATTTGTTATTGGTTTTAGACTTATTTCGCACATTGCATGACCTGGCTCATGATATTGTTAAATGCCCAGTTTGATTTTACTTATTTGTACACCCCGTTGTACACTGGGTTGACTATACATCACATGTAGGGAGCTTCGCTCAGAATATATTAGGTGGGTAAACAAATTTTTGTACTAACCGACAAAACATTCTTTACTATATCCTTAAAAATAATCATGCCTCATCATGTAGTCCTTCATGTGATCATACTACTCTTGAATTTTTGCACTACATCCACAGCTTAAATAATTGGCCATTTATGTGTTTTCATTGGATGATATTGATGTTGATTATCGGGCTGATGGGTGTTTTTTAAGACAGGTTCAGCTTGGGTTTCCATGAGGTCATCGCCCGACCTTGGTTCCTTGAACGGCCAATCAGAGAATTTTCGCTGCCGCGATATCACTGAATTTTGAACAAAATTTCACTCTCCGCGAAGGCTCCAAATCCATCGCGCGATAGAAATTCTTGCGCCGAGGCAATAAAAAAGCGGGGTCAAACTCCTTCTCATTCGCGATATCGCGGACGCGTAAGTGGAGTATACATCGGTGCCTTTAGTCCCCCTAAACAAGTTTTAACTTTTACCATTAAAAAAAAACTGCAAGAAATGTAGACAAATGTTGCTCTTTTGTAAACTTTGCAAAACAAAAGGTGTCTCCGTATTAGGGGTAGGTTTTCTTACATAAATACAAATTTTCTAGAAAAATATATATCCCACCAAGGTTGGGTGTCTCAAAAAGGCTGGGCTTTATTGTATGGGGAGATTTTATGCACCGACGTGGACATGTAAACTTGTGTGCTTGCCCAGTGCACAACTGTCCCTGAGCACTCAACTTAAGAAAAGTGTTCTTCATAACTGATTTGGGACTTAATTTTGGGCCAAATTAAATTTGGAATCAGAAATGGGCAACACTTCCCAGAATTTTAGCCATAGAGCATGAATATAACTCTTGCTGAATATTATTCCTTTAACTTGAACCTTTGATCGTTTCCCGTCTGTTTCTCCTTGCTGGATATCTATAACACATCACAGTTTCAGTTTATTACTTCCGGACATCGGCCGGCCTCAGTTTCCCGTTATTGCCGATGTTGCTAGCACGATTTACACCAGACCACGTTTAAGAGCAAGTGAAGGGGATACATTCCACCCTGTTGGAATGAATTTTGAACTTTAACTTGCTGTTAGATCGCCAATATTAGGAGCAGCAGGTGTGACAGCGGGGGGAAGGGGGTTCGTTGGCCAGCTACTGGCCCGGCTCAAAGAGAAGAACAGAACAATGGTCCAGGTGTGCCCCTGACGATGGAAAGGTACGGGCTGACAGGGGGGCTCCCGGGGATGCGAGGGACCGTGGGGCAATTACAGTACAAATAAGCTTAGGTTGTATTAATGAAAAGAAATGGGGAAGTAGATATGGCACACACGTTTGCAGGGTGCTGGCACACCAAAATCACACATATAGTATTAATCAATGAAGATATCATACAAGCCCAGTATTAGAAAGAGGGCGTGCTGTGGATAGGTTACCATCTGGGGTTCCCTTGTGTATTAGTATTTAGACTGGTTTACATTTACAAGCCAGAAGGAGTATATGCCCATGCGGTTAGATCAGGCCTACCATCGGAGAGTAAAGAAATGTGTTCTACATTGGCCCATAGGACAGTGTGTGTCTAAATTTGGGTGTACCACCATTTGGAGATGTTTTTTGTGCGTAAAAAAAAGAAACATTTCCGGGCCGAAAATTTCACTGGACAAGGAGAACAATAGTGAAATTCTTCTGGATATTAAATGTCCAATTTTAATGGAGTAAAGTTGTGGGACGAGGCGGTTATCGGTCACCCACTTTTAATGTAAAATTGTTCAACAAAAATTCAAGATAGTCAACTGCTCAATTCCAAAGTTTCAGATGATTTTTGAGGTAGTAAAACCTTAAAGGGGCATTAGATTTTCTGAGGATAAAAATTTCCCTGTTACTGACTTTTGTACAACAAGCACCTACCGAGACTGTTTCTAAGGTTTACTGCAAAAAGTAGAAAAAAACCAAAACTAAGTTTTGCACGTAATTTCCTATTCAGCCCTATAGTAGAGGTGGGCTTAGAGAGGGTCATAGTTGGTCCATAGTTTCAGAGCACTTCGAACACAGGCTAGAATGAATACTTTATGATGCTTATCCCATTTTCACGAAAAACAAATAAAAGTGCGAAAACCAGGGTGCCCCAACGAAAAATCCCAAAAATGGCCGCCAAATTTGGCCAAAAATCATATTTTTACCATAACTTGAAAGCTTTGTTTAATCACCTTCATTGTTGTGGCAATACCTGTTTTGGCAGGCAAGGACTCATTTTCTAATGGCAACTTCTATCTCACCACGACTTTTCGTTTTCTCGATATGGCAAATTTTAGCTTAAATTGGACTGGGCGCGGGGCGCTTTCCCAAATACATATCGTATCACAAAGTTTGCAATTTTAACCAGTTGGCCATCATCAGAATGTT
>JAMKCH010025524.1:0-19100 GCA_023653785.1 Ophioderma brevispina | reverse complement strand
ACAGAAAAGTGATTACTAAGTCGCTGCCGAACAAAGTTTCAGGCGAGACAAAATCACAACTTTGTTATAAAATTCCGGATCCAGAATTTTTGTTATACACTACAACGTATCCTATGGCATGTAATACTGCATATACATGTTTACTTTTACTTCTTCACATTCATCAAACAAAAGACTGAATTCATTCTCCCCTCAAACTAACCCTCAAATATCGGTATTGTGCATTTTAGATTATTATCTTTGGTTCTAGTTGAACTATTTTTTAATCTATTACACCAAAAAATTATTTTTTGCATCTCGGATTCAGCTTTATTGCCTGTAATCCTTTAAGGCATTATAAGTGACTCACTAAATCGGAAAATCCAAAAGATCATTTAAAAACATAGATTTGGCATACTCTGCAAGTGAATAACAAATTGAAAGTGCCTGCTATTAAGAGCAAAATTTGACGGACATTTTTTTTGTTTGTTAGTCAAAATTGGCTTAAGTTGTCCATACGAACGCATCTTCCGTATAATCGTAACCATTCTCAAAAGATCCTTAAAATAAGATTTTGCATACTCTGACAAGTGATAAAATTGAAAGTGCCATATTAAGAGCAAACTTTGATGTTTTGGTCAAAATATGCTTAAGGTTGTCCATACGGACAAATTTTCGTATAATCCGGAAAATCCAAGCTCATTAAAAATTTTCCACGCCATACCATACCGGTCTCGAGGCCTATCGGGTTTGTCTCATTACTGGTCCTAGCATATCATATCCCTCACCTTTTTCATTTAAGTACAGTTTTCAATTGCTTTTCATTTGTATTATTATATAATTCTGTACTATACATGCTGTCATGTACGATAGTTTCTGCTACCATCAATGGGAATCTGAAATCTTGAAATCTTGAATCTTGAAAAAAAAAATTGAATCTTGAAAATAGATTTTTGCATACTCTGCAAGTGCTAAGTCTGAAAGTTCCTATTAAGAGCAATTTTGAACGTTTTAAGTCAAAATTGGCTAAAGTTGTCGCATACGGACCAATTTTCCCGTATAGTCGAAAATTCAAAAGATCATTCAAAAAAGATTTTATAAAACAAATTTAAAAAGCAAAAAACTAAAAAATTAAAAACAAAATTTTTGATGTTTTTTGTTTTTGTCAAATTGTGCTTGTGTTCCATATGGACACATTGTCCATAAAATGGCTGCATGGAATGAATGTAATTAATTGCCTTATGCTAGGTATGGCTGTCCACAATCACAGGGCCCTACACATGATAACCGGTCAAATTGTTAGTTTGCTATTTTAAAAGATCTGCAGTCTACAAGTACATAGTGATCTCTCTAAATGTGAAGATTTCCTTACTGCTATTTAGCATTCTATTTGTAGTAGAAAGTGTGCATGTCTGATTGGCCATAGATTCTTATGTGGGGACTGGGTGTGGGCTAACCAAAGGCTGGGATTTCCCCATTGAGCATAACCACAGAGGTTGGGCAAGCTTCCCCTCCTCCCCCCCTTGGTGGGGAATTTTCCCCTGTGGAATTCGTGATTTTCTGCCAGAAACCCAATTACAGTGACAACAACATAGGCCTATAGGCTATTCTGTACTAACAAACTTTAGTTATGTGCCCCCCCCCCCAATCTGGCTTGGCTACCAAGGTTCACTTTTCCAATTTAAAACCACATCCCCACACTTACGCTGCCTGAAAAAAAACGGGCACTTCAGGACTCGGACTCTCGCAGGGAAATATGGTGTTTTAAGGAAATTTTGTGTCAAAAAATAAAGGAATACATAAGAAATGTGAGGGAAATATTTTCTTTTGGAGGGAAATTTTTGCCATCTTGCTGGGAAATTGACCTTTTTACAGCCCTGCAACTAAGATTCAACCGTTATTGATTAGATCTTAATATTATTGGAAATATCAATTTTAAGGTGGCTTCAGAAAGCCTTGCTTTATGCATTATAAAATGAAAATCCCTCATATTTTGCTATACAGATTCAATGTTTGCTTCAACAACAAACATTTTCAGATAACCCAACCCCACTGCAGGTATTTTTACTTTAGAGCGAATTTACTTCCGTAAAAGAAAAATGCTATCAAGCTTGTGACGAAAAAATAGCAGTGTGCATCATTGCTTTTCATTTGTCATGTGTATTGTCAGATCATCCATGATGACATATACCAAGAGCTCAGTTAAATCAATTAGATCAAAATATTAAACTGTCAGGGTTTTTGTTGGTTCTGGTTAATGTACTTTTCATCAGTCCTGGATAAGGTTTTGGTAGACCGTTTCATATCGACTCCCAAGATGCAAATGAGGTATTTCCCAATGAATCGTGGTCAAGCGCTTTTGCTGCACAACATCATACAGCGCGACAGAATCATTGCAATACCTCATTTTCATACCTTGGGACTTCTATATATAACTGTTTACCAGGTTTTGGTGATAATACTTTCTCTGCCTTTCACCCTTCACTTAAGTAAACTTCACTGTATAATTCCATTGACCCGTTGCAGTTTGCCAGCTCATTCAGAGTCTATTTTTTTGTTAAAAATCTTCACCCCCAAAATTTTGGGTTCAATTTTGGCATTTGAGATGCCATCTCAACAGCCACTGCCTTAAAGTTATAGTTATAGCACTTGCACATGATCCAAAGTTTAACTTGGCCAGACCTGCCTTCCAGAGCAACCCAAGCATGCAGAGATACAAAAGACATCACGGCAGAACTATTTTGTAATGTTTAGTTGAAACCGGTGCAGTGATTCCCCCTCTGCCTGCTTGGGATTATCAGTAATGGCACAAAAGTCCCTTCAACATAAATTACTTTTCTGTGAAGGCACCTGTACTCAAGAGGTTCTAATAGATAGATAGGCAAACTTACGTCATCTTTAGAATTCCACATCGTCTCGCATGTTTTTGCCGACCACACAGAAAACATCGATACCAACCGTAGAAGCAATGGCGCCTCCTCCTTCTTCACAATACTGTTGGTGCCGCTTTGCATAAACTAATCGGTAGTGATACAAATTGATGTATGTGTTAGAGGTGGCCAGGTGTAATAATAGTGCACCTAGATACATTGTGCTCAGATACTACTCGCTTAGGTGCTTAGCGCGCTTAGGTGAAAAGATTGTCGTCCTTGTAGGCGGTTTATTGAAATCAAGCGACTGACGTGTCATTTCATGGGTAGGACAAAAATTAACCAACCAATAGCACCCACACATACAACAAATGATATTTTGGCGGATGGTTGTATCGAATTGACATATGTGTGTATACAAGCACAAAACTAATAATTATTTCCGGGCAATAGTCAAAATGTCAGCGCCCAGCACGGACGATGTTTGAATGGGCTTCACCCCCTTGCCTGTACTACTCTGCAGTATTTGAAAGGCTTAAAGCATGCACATTATCAGTCCCAGCACTCGGTCGTCAACAAAAGCAGCATGATTTGTCAGCAATTTACGAGAATGACGTCACTTGGACATAGACTGGACAGAGTAGGTTTCCTTGACTGTAAATCTTTGTTTTGATATTGCATTAAATATAGAATTAGATTAGCTAGCTTAACTTTTAATTGTAAAACCATCAAATCCTCTAAGTGAGCCTATTTTAGATATGGCCGATCTTCTATTAAATATAAATACGTACGTAACTTTCTTTTCATCCTCTCTTTTTACCCTTGCAGGCAGTACCTGACTTGACAAAGTAATCTCGCGGTGTAGGGAATTGAGCGTTATTTAGGATCTATTTGCAAGGCAAAGTACACGCTAATGCCTGCTGTCAAGCAGATGTTTCAGTCGGCTGAGACGAGAGCACGGCATGACGACTCAATTAAGGAGGACCACCCACAGGTATGTGGCATTGAAATTTTAACCTTGTTGTTGTGCTTAGGAAGTTCTGAACTGATGTGATTTGTACATATCTTGCATGGTTATTTATTTTTATTTAATGACATATTTAACGAGGCTATGCCCACATCAGTGCCTCACTGCTTTCCAGAGGGCCCTCAATACAGGTAAAACATTAGTTAAAAATAAATGAGAATATAAATCATTTCAAGTTACATACAAAATACAAATACAATTTGACAAGGACAATTAATATACACCAAGATGTTAACTAAATAATATGGATAAATATATAAAATTGCTTGAATAAAAGCACTTAACTAAATATCCATATTTAAAATGTGTCTTTGGACACGTCTTTAAAAAACTGGAGATTGGCAAGATTTTGAAGTGATGAGGTAGGTTATTCCAGTGATTCTGGAACCAGTTGAGTACTTGAAGGAGCATTGCCAGCTTCCGTTTTGAAGATAAATGAGAGAGATTATTATGAGCGCTTAAATAAGTGTTATAAGCTATGCGTGATAGTCTGTGAAGGAATGCGGTTTTTTTTTTCCCCCCCCCCCCCCTAAAGTACACGGAGCCAGCAACATTGATACAATTGTACAGTCAAAATATTTCAAGAAGTCATCGGTTCTTTGACTAACATTTGCCCACTTATTCTCTTATAATTCCTGTATGAATATTCTGATTTTACATGTACAACCCAAAGTTAACCTTGCTGCTCGGTTTTGGAGCATTTTAATTATGTTTACCGTCGATTAGCGGTATTTGCCAGATAGTTGCAGCCATAATTCGATATGAGCAGATGATAGCATATAGAATGTCATTACAAATATAATGATCAATATACCAACTCAAAAATTTCAAAATCCCAAGTTTATGAAAGATTTCCCAGCATTTTGTCAATATGCTTATCCCATTGTTTAAAACATGGTCAACAACATACAAGATATGTAAATTCGAACATTTTGCAGCCTCTTCATATTGAGTTTTATAGTTAGATCCTTCACATTTCTTAATTTTTGAGCAGTGCCAAAAGTCAGAACTTGGTTTTTGACAGATTTAGAGTTAATTGTTTGCATCCATCCAATTACCAACAGTTTCCAAATCCTGGTTTTAAAACATGTTCCAATATTAGAACCCGCTTTTGAAGCTAAACATAAGTGCAGTGTCATTGCATATTACATAACTTACTTTCATTTATTAATTGGGGAGATCATTATGAAAATGATAAAAATAAGGGGCCCGAGAATGGAGCCTTGAGGCACATCTATTGTGACTGGGGAGGGTCAATAATGTTGTGCTAATGCCCGTTAAACACGCCATGGTTTGCTTGTCAATGTTTATTTTGTGTGTGACTGATTACCCACTGTAAAATATATTTAGGACTTGTCAATAGTGTAGCAAGATATGATTTAGCTTAGTTTTCTTAAAGGAATTGTGTGGTGTAAAATAATATTCGACACAAATACCCATCTTATCCATTCCCGTAAGCAAATTTTGGCAAAAGTCTTGGATGTCAAGGACTCTAGAGGTGCAACAAGACGTGTAAGGTGTCCCCACAAATGTAGTAATCATTAAAATTGAATTGCTATGTAGTTAGTAAAATTAAAAGATCGTAGCTTACTTTAAAGGATGCTGCAGAGATTCTGATGAGGGTGCCACTTTAAATTGCTTGGTCCATTAATAATCATTGTGTGAAATAATAAAAGCTCAAACAAAAGTCCTTCATATAGAAACTTTGTTATAAAATTCTGGATCCAGAATTTTGTCATACAGGGTTCCTAGGCACTGTAACTGGGCATAAAGTTTACTGAATGAAAAAAAGAAAATCCAATTCATCTTAATCTTGGAAATAGGCATTTTAGGTGACTATCTTTAGTTCAAGATTAATTACTTTATTACTACAAAAAATTGTATTTCAAAATCTCGAGTCAGCCTTGAATGGTTTCTTGCGGTGTGGCCCATTTTTACATGAAAGTATTGACTTTTTAAGTCGCATTAAAAATGTAAGTTAGTCAATTTGACTTAGCGTACTGGGTAGACTTTCCCCAAGACCACTGACCACTTTTTCGTGACCGTGTACTCTACGCGAGGCTGTGTGATACACTTGACCGATGTTAGCTTCCCCGGCCGACAAAGAAAGAAATGGTTAAGAACACGCTATTTTTGCCAGTCGATAATATGGTTCGCGCGGAAAGGATTATGGGGGCTGTTGGCGTCAGAAAGCTGCTGTTGTTTCTAACCTGCTGGACTAAGGACATTCATGGATCCAGGATGCAGCGTTGTATTTTTCTATCAAAGGTATAGAGGATTAAGGCAAAGGTCACATACCAAAGAACAGCCCAGGTGTAAAAAAAAATGGTCATGTGCAAATATTCTAAAAAAGCAGGTTGAAGTTCAATTCAGATCTTATTAAACATGCATAACTCGATCAGGCAAGTGCACAAGTGGAGTTCTTAGAGTGGGGACAAGTCAGTTCTGCTTTTAAAGGTTAATAATAGTGGTGTGGAGGGATTTTATAAAATTCTGTATTTTTTTTTTTTTTTTTTTTTTTTTTTTAAAACTTAAAAAAAACAAAACCAAAAAAGACCCGTATGCACTGCAAAAATTCTCGTAATTTGATGAAGGACTAACAAAGAATAAAACCCTGGTTATATTAGTGGGGGGGGGTTTGTATGCTTTCCCTTATTTTCAAACAAGATATTTCCTTAAAAGCTAAATAAAAACAGCAAAAATTTTGAAGAGCGCCCCCAATTTTTCAAACAAATGATATTTTTGCACAAGTTATGTTGGTAATTGTCTAGGAAACTACACGTGCGAACGAGAATGCTCAAAAATTGGTATTTATCATAAAATAAGCGATTTGTAATTACGAAGTGGGGATCCCATGTTGTACTTAACGGCAGAGCTGGAAATGCTAAAGTTTATGTTCTGTGATGAAATAGTGCCACTTCAAGAAAAATAACCACTAACTTGACTTCCTGAACATAAAAAACAACTACATGGATGAGTGTAGATACGTACATGGTGTATTTCCCGGCTATATCATATTGGAAGGCCGTTTCAGCAGCCGTTGAATTAGTATTGGCGATCTCTGATATTAATTATTTTAATTACAAAAGTTCCTTTGTTTGCGACACAGAATTTCGAGCTTAACCATTCACATGTATAGTTTACTAGCCACGTACCAATGCAACAATGTTTCAGAATTCTCAAAATTTTGAAAAAAATTGGGGGCGCTCTTCAAAAAATGTGCTATTATTGCTTAATTTACTTAAGCAAATCGGCTCATAACAAAAGAGGTGTGTGGGTTGGTTAACGTACCATAGGCCATATTTCAAGTAAAGCATGTACTTGTTTTTACTTTGTTATTTTTCTGATATAGTGTGTCACAATTTTATCTTAATAAAAGGGCATTTCTTGAATCACAGACTCATCCCCCCCCTCCCCTGGATAATAAAAAAAAGTTATGATTCTTTATCAAGTATAGTAGTGTTGCCTGTAGAGCAGGAGCAAGAATATCATAGGGGCCTTATTAAGAGAGTTTGTTCTACACCCCCCCCCCCCCACAAACACACACTTACAGAAAAGGTTTAAACAACATTTACTGGACCGGATATATCAATGCTAGTTAGTTATTACTCGCAAATGGTGGCGTCACTTTTCAATAAGGGGCCCATTTAAGGTACACAGGGGTCACAATTTAACAAAAGCTTCAATCAAGTTTTTGGAAATGTATGCCATATTGTCCATCCAGTCATAAGGAATTCCAAAAAATGTTTATAGTTTGGCAACACTTATGACCATTGGTTTGGGTTATAGGGTAAAAAAATGACTAAAATGGTAAAAAAAGGTCAATCTCAATGTTTTACAGGGGTCAACATTAAAAGTTAATATGATAGATTTTAAAAGGGGCATTCGTTTGTGATTCCACAGCCTCGTCCCCCCGACGACCTAAAAAAAGTTGAGATTTTATATGATCAGAAACGTTGGTCCTATGTATAGTATGTGTGCCAAACCGTATGTGCATATTCAATCTAATCACAAATATTCCAAATACATACAAATACAACTTTTTCTAAAAAAAATAAAAAATTAAACACAGTGGACTATGGGACGGTGGGAAACAATAATTTATGATAAATAATTATATTTTTATAACATTCAAAACGCAAAGTTCTGATTCGAGCTGAAATTTTGGAAATAGCTTTTCTTGGGGATTATCTAGTAACTAAGAAACCCCAAAAATGAGGTGCTAGGATCACAAATGTACACCATTTAAATACTTGGCCAAATTATTGCCGAGAAAGAAGACTCCAAAAACGGTGTGCTGTAGTTTCATTATGTTAAATGTTTACTTACCGAGATAAGGGGTCAAAGAGGTCAAAAGCCAATTTCTGATAGCTGTAGACCTATTTGGGTGCATAAACATGATAATATTGCATGCAGAGCTTACAAAACTATTTCTTAATTTTTCACAATTAAAGGGGCAAAGGAGATTTCACATAACCGGTGTCCCTGAAAATGTGAAAGTTCTCGATTTTGGCACTAATGTAAAGCATTCTATCAAAACTGTCCCCATGTGAAAGGAACTGAGCTGAAAAATATTTCTTTGGTACAAAATGTGTAATTTTCTAATTTTCTATAGAAGGTGAATAAAAAAATTCAGCCTATGTTTTTATATTGAAATTAAGCAATGAAAATCGCCCTCTGTTTTCGTCACTTTTAATGCATTCATGTAACCAAAGACAAAGTAAGAACTATTGAGCTTTTCTATATTAAATCACTACATATTACACATATATGGGTGCCAGGCCAAAATCTCCTTTGCACCTTTATGAACAACTTATTTGTTTTCTCAAAATTGGACAGACTTCCTGATTTTTGACCCTTGTTAAAAATGGAATTGACCGTTTTTAATGTTACCATTTTAGAGCTCTTTTTTAAAACCTATATTCCAAAAGACCAATGGTCATAGAGGTACAAACTAACATTTTTGAATCCTTATGACTAGACAGATAATATGGATAACTTTCCAAAATGATTGAGCATTTTAAATTTGACCCCTATGTAATCTTAATTGGCCCTTATTGCAAGTGACACCACCCTTTGAGAGTACTACCTACATTGATATAGAGGTGTCATACTTAATTATCCAAGGTGTCAAACCTTTTCTGTAGTGCTGGGGTGAGAATGATGCTTGACCTTGGGTCCCTGCTCCTGGTCTACTACTAATATTAATGCAAATTCCATCTACTCCGGAATAAAAAATTAAAATTCTGTTCATAACGGAGAGATAATTGCAACACAGTGGCCTAAGGTCAGCGTGATACACATTTGCTCATAACATCAGAAGCATCCATGCAGAATTAACGTAAAATTTTTGGAAATAACATTTTGCTGGAATATCCTACTGAAACCATTAACAAAAATGATGGGAAGAACAAACGTAGTGTGTACACCCCCTTTATCAACAATAAAATTCACTAATCTTTGTCGAAATAAGTGGATTTGCAGGGTGTACGAGGTCTCACCAACACTGGTTATGGAAAATGGTACAGGTTCTGTCTTCGTAAGAAAAAGACTGAAGCTTGTTTCCTTCGCTGTTTTTTAATCAACTTGCATCCAATTATCACACTTGCAAATTTTGCTTATTTTGGTGTATATGGATGAGGTCAAAGGTCCTTCAGGTCATTAGGGTCATCATATTAGCTTTACACTTATTCTTCGACCACATAAGCAGACGACCTATTTGGGCACTGCTGTCCCTATTTTTAACATTCTGCAATTGCACTGAGAACAAACAACAAGGAATCGACTGAATATACTTTTAAGAAATCGACTGAATTCAACCTATTTATGTGCAATGCAGACTTGATGTGGATGAACATTCCTTGCGATATTTTCTTGATTTGAAAATTTGGGTGTTTTAGGTTGAATGATCCTATTCCGAGGTTCTCTCCCCAAGTGATACGGCCCTGGATCTTATGATATGACACAGATCACACCGATAATCGTGAAATATTTGTTTTGCTCCTCAAGTGTATAATGGATGTCTATGTTGAGCCCAACCCATTATTTTCATGCTGTAAAGAGACAAATGTGGCAATATCAGATAGTAAATTGTCGTAGTTTTGACAAATCTAGCTGCATTATTAAACAGCTTCGAGAATACTCTTCCTGCGTCCCGAGCTGTGGTTGTGTGTGTGACGCAATATTGCAAAAGAGAGGTATTGTTTTTTTTCACGAAATATACCAGTAATACATGGATGTAATCCCCTTTCGCAGTCCTTAGACTGTAAATAATTTACACCAGAGCTGGGTTGTTCACAATACCTAGATAGTAGAATGATATTTATATTCCCTCTCTCTCTCTCTCTCTCTCGCTCGCTCCTCGCTCTCTCCTCTCTCTCGCTCGCTCTCCCTCCCCTCTCTCGCTCTCCACAATCGCTCGCTCGCTCTCATATAGCATAAGCTCTTGCGTTGTTTGTACAGGTTTGCAGCTATTCCAAACTTATACTGTGCAGGCCCATAAACCATCATTTTTTTAGGGGAGGGGTAATTTTTTTTTAAAAGGGCACTTTTTTCCCCAAACTGCAAGGGGAGTACAAATTTTGACAAAAGTAGCTTTGTACAAAAACCATTTGTTTTTACATTTTCAGCTCTTTTTATGGTTTTTTTTTTGAGATCTGCCCACTGTCCCTTCCTGATTACACAGGCCTGATACTGTGCTAGTTTTCAAAAATTAAAAAAAAATGAAAAAAGAAACTAATACAAAGTGCTAATTAACATCTGCACCGTGCAATGACAAAATATCAATGCATTCCGTCAGATTTTTCCTCTCTCAAGAAACAATAATGAATAGTAAGTCAAATTTTTGTTCTGCTTTTTTTTGAGACCGTTAATATTTGTTTCTGTTACTGGTAGCTGCTGCCATAGTATGTAGTTTGTTTCTCATCTATGAACACAAATGGCATCCTTCATTGCATTGAAATATCTTGAACAAATACTGCAAATTTTCCATATAATTTTGCTTCTCATTGATAATTCATCTCACGGTTATGATTGCACTTAATCATATAAAAAGATAGCATTACTATTAGCATAGCGTTACCGGTACGAGCCTGTAGAATTAATGAAGAATGTAAATACCTCACTTAGTGTTTCTAATTACACATTTAGTATGTGTTTTTTATTAGTGTTACATTGATTGAAGATGATTTTGATTTCAAATAAAAATTGCCCATTGTGGTGTATAAATTAAAACACATTCGGTGCTGAACTGTGGTAAGGTTAATTGCTCAATATCTGTTTCAGACATGTTGCCAAAACACTTAAGGGATAAGCAGTACTAATGCAAGAATAAACAAAATGTGGAAATTCATTTTTGTGTCGCCTTGAGGCAGGAAGACTCATAGGGATCACCTTGTCCCGTTGTTGATGTCTTGTTTTTGATGTCTTGGTTGTGTGATGTCCTGTGTCTGTTTTGTGAAAAGGTTGAACATTTGCCTGTACTAACCACATACTTGATGGATTTAAACCAAACTTTGGTCACAGATGCAACATGGCATCCCCCATTTGTTGATGAGGTCCAAAGGTCAATACAAGGTCGATACGGTCATGTGGGTCAAGTTTTAAACTAGGCTGAAAATGTAAAATTGACCTCATTGAAAAGTTGAATTCAGTTTTGGACCAAATTTGGGGTTTATGGTGTTTACATGCCAACCTCAGTTGTTTAAGGTCCAAGGTCCATATCCAAGGTCAAAGGTCATGTGAGGCCTATCAAACCGCGACGGCAGGCGACACAAGCGGAGGACCAATTTATTTTTCAACATATTAAAATATTTTTAATTAGTTAAAAATAAATTGATTGAGATGATTTTGAATTTTCAACAACAATTGGCCATTGAGTGGTAATAAATTAAAACACATTCGGTTCTGAACTGTGGTAATTATTGCTCAAAGTAATCTGTTGCCACTTAAGATTAATCTTAAAGCTAACTTTTTGTGAAATAGGACTAATAGTATTTGAAATGGAAAATAACATTAGCTCTATCCACCATAAAAATTAAACAGCTCTTCTTTGATTATGCAGGGAAAAATAATTGTTTGCATTATAATGTACCCCTATGTTGTTCAACATATTTAAGGTACGACAGTTGGCATTTTTGTCCTTTCCTCTATTATACTTTTTCCCCTGATTATTCCATACCCTTTGACCATTCAGATGTTTTCTAAAAATTCATCTTCTTTACTCGGTGATTATTATCTATAGGTTTTTAATTTTGAAGTTTGCACATTTAAATTAGGTGGCTCCACTCCAATTAAACATCGTTTCTGTTTTCTATAAATGGAGGTTTATGACAATAGTTTTTAGGTAAATAGGAAAGGTTTATATGATTGAGTCTGATTTTAAAACTATTGCTTTCCATAACTTCTGTGATATGACAGAGGATAAACTTTGACTCTGCACTAAAGGCTGACTCAGAGATTTTTGAAATATAATTTGTTTGTGTATTTATTGAAAATAGGTCAATAGACTAAAGATAGTCACCTAAAATGCCCATTCCAAAGTTTGAGAGGTATCGGATTTTTCATGTCCATGCAGTAAAATTTATGTGTAGTATACATGCATAGGAACTCTGTATGGTAGCAAGTCAGGAAACTGGTCTCTTTTTGTTCACACCAAAAAGTTGAAAAACCCACGGACCAATTTTCATTCAACCGAGTTGAACTTTTTAATGTGTACACTTGAGACCCAACAAAGTTATAATTGCTGGAAAGCTTAATTCCAAGGTTTCAATTCTAATAAAATAGCGTAATTATACAGGGTGGTAAAATATTAGGGTTGTAACATGAAGAAAATGTTCATTTATGCACCATAATGAAGACCTTGACTTTTTTTTAAATCAAAAGAGTGAGCCCAAAACACATATGAATTTTGAATGATACTAATTATGGTATCAATAAAATATTAAGGTTGCTGTTGTCTGTGAGGCAAGGTAAAACAGGGTGCTCAAAAAACGTACTTTCAAATGGTAAAAAAAGAGCAAGTATGAGCATGAAACTGGTGGAAGTGTTTCCTTTACATTATACACTTTCTAAATTAGTTTTATACAAACTTGGTATTTTCAACAACATGTCTTTATTGTTTTTTAATGAATATAACAAGTTGCAGATAACAGGGTGGTTTCAAAGTTGTAATGTGGTTCTTCGGCACATAAATAGAATTAAAACTCGGTATACCCAAATTTGACACTAGGGGTATTTAAGAAATGTCAGCAGTTTAATGTTTAAAATAAACGAGAGGCGAAATTAATTATTGAGGACAATGTTTTAAATAGTGGTATATAGGGTGGCTGAAAAAGTTCTCTTTTGTGCATGTACAGGGTGTGTCAATAATATACGGTACATTTTTACAAATTGTTAGGGTTTTCACCACAGGGTCAGGGTGATTTTTTTTAAAAAAAACAATTTATACTGATAACACATATTGCTCAACAACGGTCCAGTTTTTAAAGTGAAGCTATAGAACACATGCTATCTTCATGGTCCTCAACGGTAAGGACAAAGGATCTCATTTCAACTGCCAAAGTCAATACCGGACATAGATACACAACCAACTGGAATTCCAAATCTGAATCACAAGCAGATCGTTTGTATACACAACCTTTTCGTTTGAATTATAAAACTCTAATAAAAACCATGAAGTTACATTTGTTCTGCAGCATAGTGTGGCTAAGCAGACAAATTTTCTTGCAGGCCAAACCATACCATCAGATGTGACATGAAACAGAAAATATAATCGCTCAACGAATGCAGTGTTTGTCCATAGATCTGTTTCTTCAGTTTAATGGTAATTAACCAATATGTAATTAAATAAGTCACAACTACAAATTACATTAATTAGTTATGGTACACTCATGTATTAGCATACATGTATGAAGTAACAAAGAGAAAAAACTAATTTTCCAAAGCTGATAAATGACGTGGTATGTCTGTGGCACACTTTGCCATGACCAGAATTTAATTAGTTTGTTGGCGACCCACTTAATTAGCATATAATTAATTATTACTGGAAATTTATTTCAAATAAACTTGTGTACAATGACATTCATCTTTTTTGTGCAATTTAAGTTCTTTAGCATGGAATGTTGAAACTGACACGCAATCATTGGGAATCATATATTTTCATGTGGTAAACCGTTAGTAGTTGGTAAAATAACTACACCTAATTAACATATTAAGTAATAATTATTTATGTGTGTACAACAAATTAGTTGTGAAATTGATAATATACCCTTATCTTTATGTGTGTGAAATTTGAGCTCTCTAGCATTTATACTATTGAAGTTATGAAGCGTCCAAAGTTTTGCCTTTTACACTATTTTGGTGTAACTCGATGGGGCTCTCACCCGCCGGCTCATCAACGCCGGCACCACCTGTGACCCATCGGTACTCTTCGTGCCATAACTTTGTTATTAGAAATCCAAAACCAATCTGGGACTTCTTTTATTAAAAAGAAACACAGGCAACAAGAATAAAACCACATTTATTGACATAGAATAAGTGGAAGTACTAGAAAAAACATTAGATACCTGAAAAAAAAAGGCAACCGTGAAACAAAACCACCATATTGGGGGGGGGGACCAGTTTCGGACTTGCGACCGTATAACAAATTTCTGGGATCCGGAAAATTATAACAAAAGTTGCGATTTTCTATATGAAGGATTCGATGTGAGCTTAGCTATTCACACAGTTAATATGGACAAGATTATGGACATGACAAAAAAACACACAATTGTTTGAAAATGAGGGAGCCCTCCTGGGAAATCTTTGAGTCAGCCATTCTAAGTAAGACATAAGCTTAGGGTTACCCATTTGTACCTTTTAAAGGGGAATTAAAAAAACATAAAAAAGTAAAAAACACCAAAAAACATAAAAACATTTCTTTTTTTACCCTATCCTAAATGGATAGAACAAGCTGCAATAAAAACTTATCATATTGTAGACATGTGTGCCAGTTCGAGGTTACCAATTGTATCTGTAAGTGCAATAAAGATAAACTTGACTGAACTATACCTGCATAAAAATGATCTCTAGATGTGTGAGACAGTTCCACAAATGATGATGGCCCCATAACACTTAAAGTTAAAGATGCCTCCATTTCACATCATGTATAGTTACAGTGATGTAACAGGGACAATTAATGCTGCAGGGCCCCATCACATACACGCCGTAGTAAGGATTAATGTTCATAGGTATCCTTGGAGAATTTGTAAGTGCTCTACGCGCCAAGCTTCGTGTAACGAAATGGTCTTTGAGCAACATCAGGCCACCTTATAAGAGGGGAAGGAACCTACAGGACCTTGTGAACGTGGAGCATTATCAAATGCAAAGTATTAGCTTATGTTTATGTGCGTCACATTTTTTCTTATCTATCCTCTAATTCTGGGAATTAGTTTTGGAAGCAACCTTAATAGTTTATAGGCTTCATTTTACATCTGATAAATGTATCCTGCATATTTAAAAGTGCGCAAATTTTAGATTTGATATGTAATCCTGGGGCTATAGGCGCTGCTCCGGGCTAACTTTTGAGATTTAGATTGTGATAGGGATACATCCTAGTACTAACCAGCATAAATATTTCATGCTTAGAAACCCATGTGACCTTTAGATTTTTGTGTTGCCAAAGAAGCTCTCTTCTCTCACACACACACACTTCTCTGTTTCCCTCTCTCTCTCTCCCACCACGAAAACTAATTTTTGATTTTTGTTTTTGATATTTTGATTAGCACAGACCACTGAGAGTGCCTTAAACTTTTACTGGTTTGTTTTGAAAAAAAATGCAAGTCAAACAAGAACTGAAGTCATAAGTCGCCCTACAAGAGTTTTAGATAGACTCAAAATAGGTGCAGACGGGTGAAAATATAGAAATGGAATTTCATGCAAAAAGTGTTGACGAGGAAATATTTGGTCTATCATGTGATTTTTTTTTTAAATTAAAAAATAAGTGGGTCAAACACAGAATTTTTTTCAAAAGCTGTTTTTGTGCGCCTGCCCTAAGGCAGGCAGACACATAGGGCTACTTTATCCACTGTTTGATGTCTGTGGTGTTGGTGTCTGTTTGTCTGTTGTTGTGCAAAAAAGGTTAACATTTTGCCTGTAATATCACATACTTCAATGGATTAAACCAAAATTGGGTCACAGGTGCAAAAGGGATCCCTCATGTGTGAGATGTCAAACAGGTCACATACAAGGTCAAAGGTCTGTGAGGTTCAAGTTTGTAAAATAGGCTGAAAAGTAACAAGTGATCTCATTTGAAAAGTTGAAGTTTCAATTGGAACCAAACAATCACCCCCCAAAAAAACTTAAAAAATCCCCCCCCCTCCTCCCTTCACCCCCGACCCCTTCCCACCTCCTTTCTTCCTTCCTCCAATCTTCATCGTCA
Organism: Ophioderma brevispina; assembly: GCA_023653785.1. Lineage (NCBI taxonomy): Eukaryota > Metazoa > Echinodermata > Ophiuroidea > Amphilepidida > Ophiodermatidae > Ophioderma > Ophioderma brevispina. The sequence continues at coordinate 2,806 of JAMKCH010025524.1, read as the reverse complement.
CTTTACCTACCCCCCTCCCCCCCCACTGATTTCTCCTGACACTACTTCCCCTCTCTCCGTTAGGAACAAACTTGGGGGTATAGAGGTTTCTATGCCAAACCCTCATGTGTTAGAGGTCAACATCATCAATACTTTTGCCTGATCGCATCACAAATGAGCTTGCTTCTGATACCAAAATCTCATTTTTTATTGGGCAAAGGGGGAATGAGACTGTTGATCGAGTCACCCTCTAAGACATCATCTTCATCCCACCGGCGTTCAGACTGGCTTTTTGAGGGGGAACCGGATATGCCACTGTCATCCTATACTCAATTTAAGTTAGTTACCATGAATGTCAAGAGGCAACTAAAAGGAACGAGATGGACACAAATTGTGTTGAGGTGTCATTAAATACGAATCCCTTATCCTAAATTTAAGTAATATAATTACCTTGGCTCCCAGCACTGCACTCAAAGTGCAAAAATAGGGATGGCCATAATTAGTACAGTACTGCTAATCCAGTGACGGAAAATTCTGAACATTCAGCAATTAACTTTAGAGTTTCGGTAATCAGCGATAAATGCGATGAGAATAAAAAAAAATATTATTAAAGGCATTTTTATCTTTAAAGTGGGAATATGTGTACAATTCCATTACATTACTTTAACGTAGGAAACAAATCACCAAATTGCAATAAAAAAAAGGAAATATACAGGAAAGGACATACAGGATGCACATCTTAAAAATCTACCTTAAACAGCTCATTTGGTTTACATTAGTACAAGATAAACAAAGATCAATAAATTTGTGTTTTTTTTTTTTTTTTTTTTTCTTTTTTTTTTTTTTCTTGAGGTCAAACTGTAGAGCTCATGATGCACAATATCAAACTTAAAAATCTGTGATATGCCAAAGGGGAAATGCTTTTTTTTTATCTCACGTCGGAAATTTTATATGCATGTATAGAAATTCCAGAATCATATAAAATGAATGCCTTTCAAGCTGACACTTGCGGTTGTGGTAGACATCCGTGCCAGTAACAAAAATTCCGAGTAGAAATTTTGGTTGATTTTTTCTGTTTGGATAGAAAATCACGATATCTCCTTAAATCAAAATTCAGCGAGTTTTTTTTCAGTCATCATTGATATATAACAATAATAAGCAAGAAAGATGAAAAGAACATAATTTGTATTAAAGGTCCATGGCCCCGATTCGCCTAATAGCCTCGTCCCCATGAAGCCGACCATTTTTCCGGAAGTGGTCATCATTTTGGTACCGAAGGAAGGCACTATTTTTCTCATTTTACTTTGTGAAATCTTAGGGCCAAAGGATGTTTAGTTTGGAAATTATGAGCGAAAATGTGCCCCATTTTGGTCGACCAATATTAATTTTTCACACAGTACTCTCTGGGGCTTACAAAATCAGTTTTTAGCTCCACATCAAAAGGATTGAAATATCGGGGCGAAACGTTACAGCGGCGTTTTGGGGCGAAAGAGACCAAAACCTATCAAGATTAAAACTGCCTATCCTTAAATCTGGCAATCACCCTTTAAATATGCCCCACGTGAATCTACTCCCTAACTTGGTAAATAGACTGATCATTGTGCATATGCAGAAAGACACCCATTGTGCATATGCCATATAAGCACTACCCATTGGCATAATGCATAAAGCCACATCCCATTGTGCATATGCATAAAGCACACCATGTGTGCATATACATAAAGCACACCCATTAATGTGCAGTGCGTGTGTATAATATTAACTAATGCATGAGGGCAGTGGTGGCACCAGACCTCTTTTTCGGGGGGGGGGGGAAGTAAGTAAAATTTGGGGGGGAAGGGAAAGGTGGAGGGGGGAAAAAATATCACAATTTGAGATTTTGACCAATAATCGCTGATGTTCCCAACAAATTGGTTTGGGGATTTTGGCCCCAACTCACTGTTTTGCCAAATCCTTCATTTTTCTTTTGGCCGGGGGGGGGGGGGTAATTTTGAGGACAAAAAGCCCCCCCCCCCCCCAATTCCCCCCTGTGGTACAACCAATTGCATGAGAGAGAATGGTATTTGGCAGTGAAGATTTCAAGGCAGATGCAGGAGGTCTGAGAGAAGGTTAATCCTTAGTCCAGAACAGCCAGGAGGGATTCAGGTGTTAAAATCATCTTTATGAGGCCTTGCATCCTTCTTGACCTTTTTTCTTTTTATGTTATTTATTATGCCACTGCACTGACCCACAATACCACTCTCTGCAAGTTTGTGGCTCCACCCCTCGCGTCATTTGTTCAGAGTTTATTTAATTATGGTGTGTGTACGTTCCTACATCAATTGATTTCATTTCACTCGGGACTATATGTAACCTTGTCATGATGGGCATAATTTAAGATGGAAATGGAATTGAAACAACCAACAAATATACTCACGGTAATGCCACAATGACTGATCATAATATAAAACAAAATGGGCTTGAAAATGTTTTTATATTAAAAATGGAAGAAAGCGTTAAAGATACCCTCCAAGAACAGTTTCTAGTCTTCATTGTACAATGTAGAACGTGCTCACCAAGGTTAGTTGGCAACATAATTCCTGGGTCATCCGTCCTTTCTTCACCAGGTACTCACGCATATCCCTGCAGAATCAAGTGTGCTTCTGTCGCCAAGGTGAATCGTTGTTTAATTCATCTCCTTACACTTGTCTGGTGGTTTTTCACATGAGGTCGTTTCTGTGATGAGCCCCCCCCCCCCCCCCGACAAACACAATTTCCAGGCCGGAGTCTTGGTATTGTGTGAATCAATTACAAAATTCAAAGTTGGTCTGGTTGTCGGGGATTATAT
>JAMKCH010025523.1:0-66146 GCA_023653785.1 Ophioderma brevispina | reverse complement strand
GGGGGGGGGGGGGGGGGGGGATTAGCAAGTTTTCCTCCCGCAAAACTTGGTTGGCGGTTTTTGTATTTCATGAATATTTTCATAACATTCATTAGCCCAAATAAAGAGGTCTTTTACTGCCCAAGAGTAATTAAACTGCATGTAATGAGCTATTTCAGAGTTAAGCAAAGTCATTTCTACAGGTATTTACTTGATGAAAATTCCCTAGGTGTATTCACTCCAGGATTGAATCTACAATTTTATAATTAAGCTCATTCGTCACCAGAGTTAATCCTTCCATGTGTACTATAAATATTGTGTATAAACGCACATTGCTATTGTTACTTGTTTCCACAGGTTTAAACTGCTTGGGAGACAAGAATATGACTAGATTTCTGTTAAAATTGCTTCTCGTACAGTAACTTAGGGATATTTGCCCAGGTTAATTCTACTGTAATATGATAGTGAATTAGGTTAGCAATTCATGTTACTCCACTGCTTGAGGAGATAAGACAAAGGTTGTTGTTTTCTGCTATGTTATGCGTGTTGTAATTCCTTCCTCCACTGATGGTCTGTCTGGGAGGGGCTAAGGGCATTTACCTAGTTTGGAAACTCAAATTTAAGCAGAAAGTTTGCTCAAATTTAGCATCTCTGTTATTTGTACATTCTTCTTCTACAGATGGTCTGTCTGGGGGGCTAGGGACATTTGTTCCGGTTTGAGTTGCATATATTCAGTTTTGCTCGCTTGTTATGTTTGGCTAACCATTCACTCTGAGCTCAATAAATAAGCGTCCACACGCCTGACAGATTTGCGCACCCAAAATTGCTGCCTCTTTGTCTTTATTCTGTCTGGGGGTAATTATCTATATAATCACGATAATGAAATAGAGCTGAGGCACTAAGAGTAGTTACTATGAAAATTAACAATTTTACAGTGAGGAAAAGGTCCATTATTTTACCCAACTATATTCAATTTTGCTAGGATTATGGGAAATGATTCCTAATGAAAAGCTACATTTACAAGTATACTACAAACAAATTTGTTTCTGATAGTAGTAACATACATATATTACACGTCTTACTCTATGTAAGAAAATCTAATCCACTCACGCTGATGCCAGGAGTAATGAGTTTGAGATATAGGCAAAATAAAATAACGTAAGAAAAAATAAGAGGTGTATACTTTTAAAAGCCCATATCTTTGCAATAAAGTATACTCGACTTTAGGATATTTTAGCATCCGCAAGGTTAGTTTCCGAACTAATTTTCCATAATTGTCATCTCTCTTATGTAACATTTACCTAACAGCTGTAAGAAGGAAATAGTGCGGCAGCAAGAAAGCACTTGTATAAATCACATTTTCACTAAAATTTCTATTTTGGGGAATGTAGCAGATGTAATATTCAAGCACAAATATACTATTCAACCACAAATTATATTTCTTCAGTTGTAACAGCTGTAACAGTCATAAAAGCCCACTTATACTCTGAATAAAAGTCGTTTTGCGTGTTTTATGCTGTTTGTGATAGTTTTAATACGGCATTTCACTATGTGTATTTATCAAATACCGTACCTTTAAATACAATGAAGGAGTTGGCAGTTGTATAGAGAAGATTTTGCCTATACTTTTGGCAACTATAACAGGACATGGGGAAGACAGTTACACTTATTAAAATTGTTATTTTCTATAAACTTTCATAAATTACATGAACTTAGGAATGACATATTGACTCAAATATGGGGAAACAGACCTATTTGTCATCCACAAGCCTTCGAAAAAAAAATCCAGGTAAACCACAGAGAGTCGAAATCGACCTTTAGCATACTATTTTCATTCCATCCCACCTCAAACCAAAGTCCGAATTTTCACCAGTCTCGTCATGCAGAATACACCTGGCACTAAAAGCTCATGCTTTACGCCCAGAGGGTGTTTTGAATCAATCCCACAATGCATTGCAATAGGCCTATACTGGACGGTACTAAACACACGTCAGTACTTGGGGGGATAAAAAGTGTTCCAGAAGTTTAAGAACCACAAGTCATTTCATGGTCATGCAAAAAAATACTCTAAGTACTAGCACCTTGTGGGCAAAAATGAGTGTAGAAGCCAGGGTTTTTATGTGTTAAGAATAATGGCATGACATGACCTTATTGAAGTGAAATTTCCCAAAACCGGTGCATTGTGGGATGGACTCAATACACCCTCTGCTCTGCTCTAATCTCCGATTTTATCTTAACATTGTATCTTAATATTTTTGTTTTACATCAATCGCTCAGTCACTTGTTTCTTGATACCCAATTTTCAACAATCGCTGAGTCAGCTCCAAGGATATTAGGTTATCTATTAGGTTAGGTCATCCTAAGTGTTTATGAATGTTAACACTGTAGTGAAAAGTATGATGTGAAATCCACATTGAAGACTTCCAGTGGCGGATTTAAGAGTCAACAGTGTCATCAGCTGCTGACAGGGCCACCTTAAAATTGCTCTTAGGGGCCCCCACCCCAAAAAAATATTTAAAAAAAGGGAAAGGAAAAGGGGAAAAATCCATCACGATCAATACTATGCATCATATCGCGCCAATTTAAGACCAAATTTTCAGAATTTCTTCAATTCTCAATTCTGAGGGGGGTACATTCTCCTCAAATACTCCCTGACAGGGCCCTTTCCTTAAATCCGCCACTGAAGACTTCATTGAAGTATTGAGATCGTCTAACTTCTCGAAAGACATACTGAGTTATTGCTTGAAAATTGGCAAGCCAGCACGCACCTACTAGCTCCTACTGAAATCTTTCAAACCATTGATTAGAAATATTTCTAAATGCTTATTTAACTGCATCAGTTTGCACATAACCGCAAAGCGAAAAGTGGTAAGTAATATTGATCTAGATTGTCGATATTTTACTTGAATAAAAATTTAAAAACACCTTTGATAAAATTACAGGCATCGGATGCAATGCCAATAACGTATCAGAATATTTTTTGTGCGTTAAGCGAGATACTTGACGTACAGTTATATTATTTTTTAATTATTCTGTTAGCTTAACAAGTCAAACCTCATAGTGTAACAAAGAAACTTGAAATTGTCCTTACAAATCAGGTTCAAAATAGTTATTGGATTTCGGAGATTTCCAAATCATGTGCAGACTTCTTACAGACTTCATGTGAGCGTGCACCTTTTTCAAAAGTTTTTTAAATACATTTTGGACATCCAAAAATGATTATGGTCGAATATAGCCATAAAAATGTATCAGTTATCTTGTAGCTCAGTATTAAGGTCGATATAATCTTGCCACAGAGCAAGACAGAAAATTTCTTCAATTTAAAAGTAAGAAATTTCAATGAATGATTTGGGTTCCGGGCATAGCCACAATAATCATGACAATGTAATTGAACACCGAATCAATTTGTACTTCATGTATACCATTTTGGTAACTCGAATTACCTGATCTGTGATCTGCATTGGTAGTTTGATATAATTTTTTCACACACACACACACACGCACAAACACACACACACCCACACACACACAGTTATTACGGTTATTAACCTTCAAATCTCCCGTTGAACTTGAGCTTATTACTTTATTATATATGTTTCTTTATATAGCATCAATTTCGCTTACAATTTTGTTATTCATTTTCTTTCTTTGGTAATGTGGCACGCATTTGATATAATATGGACGAGAGCTACGCTTGCCTGACATGGTAATAGATGTATTTTAATGAGATTTGAGTCTCTCGTGCATTTTGAAGTCAATGCGCGGATTTTCAGTGATGCATTAATGAAATTTGAGTATTATAAAGGTAACCTTTTGAAGATACCATGGAGCACAACCACTAAATCACTTTACGATTTGAGTTACCATTATAATTGACTAAAATATCACAAGGTTCGATTTGATTTGCCTTCTTGGATTTTTTCTATCTGCAATAAATATTACATGATCATGGAGCTTTAATAATCTTGATGATGAAATAGATAGAGCAAAGGCCCCAAGAGCAGTTATGCCTAATTCATTAAAACTTTTGGGCTGAGGAAAATATGGATTATTTTATCCAACTATAAACAATAATGCTAAGATTACTGAAATAATCTCTAATGAAATGGTACTTATACAAGTGTATTTGAACATGGTCAAACAAAGTAATAGTAACATACATATAGCGCACTTAACCAAATCTAATCCACTTAGTCCGATGTCAGGAATAAGGGAATTGAGATGAGATATAGGCAAAATAAGATAACAAAAGAAAAAATATAAGAAGTGGAAGTGTATACTTATAAAAGCCCATATCTTTGCAATACAGTATGCTCGAGTTTGGGATTTTTAACATTTTGCTAGGTTAGTTTCTGAACACACTTAGTGTTTTATAATAGCTCAGTCTCCATAATTTAATGGATCAAATCGGATCGCATATAAATTCAGTTTTCACTTTACAGTTCAGCAGTTCAGTGTATTACTCTATTCTACCTACAAATCTGTTATAACAGGGAAATTGGGTATTCTAAAACAGCTGTGAAAATGATTATGATGCCCGGGTTCAATTCGACAATTGAACCCAGGTAGTACACGCTGCGTATTGATGTTATTTGGACGTTGAAGCGCTTGCGTCACACCGCATTTTGCTACATTCGCGCTCGTCTGTCATCATGCTTTGCGTCTCGTTGCGTATGTTAGTTGCGTTCAACGGGTTGTTCGATTTTTGTCTCTGGGTGATGGCAGTCCTTTCTTGTTGAATTTAAGCCAAAAGGATCACGGTCAATTGGGTTAAAGATTACCTTAAATTAAAAAGCTGTTTATGAATGAGAATAAAGGTATGATTTTGGGAACCGGCGTAGAATTATGGTCCGGCGTACTCATAGTCCGGGAACAATGGTGAACAATATCGATTCAGTTGACTCTTTACGCTTTATTCCGTTATCGTCTATGAAGCCCAGGACTGTGGCTCCCGCCGGACTATATATGCCTTCACAATGGGACTCTCTTTACGACGAATTGAAACCATTATTTTGCGTGGAAGTGCGTGGAAGAAAACAAACGTAAAAGGTAATAGTGAGGCAGCAAGAAAGCCTCGTATAACCAATCTTTCCCTCAAATTTCAATTTTCGGAATGTAGCAGATAATATTCGAAGCGGCAAATTATATTTTCTTGTTGTAACAGCTATAACAGTCACAGAAATCAATTTTACTCTGAATATAAAAGTCGTTTTTACGTGCTTATGTTGTTTGTGATAGTTAAATAAGCCAGTTCACTATATATATGTATCAAATCCCGTCTAATACATTGAAGAAGTTGGCCGTTAATGTTGTATTAGATGTAATTTCCCTCTATTCTTCAGACGGACGTATTAGAGTAACTATAACAGGACATAAGGAATCCTCGTACACTTACAACATATTCTTATTTTCATTATGGTGTTGCTTAAAAGGCCCCCGGACGAAACCTAATGAATGACATATTAACCCAATTGTTGGAAAAACAGACCCTATTGTCATTCACAATCCTTCCTCGAATCTAGGTTTAACACACTGACAGTCGAAATCAACCTTTAGCATACTATCATCATTCCATCCCACCTCAACCAAAGTCCGAAATTTTATCGGTCTCGTCACACCGAATACCTCTTGCTCTGCAATCTAAGGCCTTTACAACCGAAAATGTAGATTAGTGCACTCTAATCTCCCATTTTTTATCTTAACATTGTTTGCCCAGGCAATGGATCTAGGTTCATGTTTATTCTTACATCATCGATCAGTCACTTGTTTCTGATAAGTAACGCAAATACCCAATTTCATAGACGGTGAGTCAGCTAGCTCGTTGATTAAGTCTAGAAGGAATAATGTAAAAACTCAGTATGCAAAAGTTTTTCTTCACTCTATCTTCATTGTTCGTCGGCGTCCTAGTGAAGTATTCAGTCCATCCTTTCAAGTCGCACTGCCACGTCCTTTGTCGCATAAACAATGTTGCATTGTCGCCTCGGTATTGTTAACAATTCTCTATTTTCTCCAATTTTCCTCTTATGAATTTTGATTAAAACTGGTCAAAAGCCAGCAATCTGAACAGACAAGGCCAAATAAATTGTTCTTTTTGACTCAACTGACAGAAGATGGAAGAGTTGGTGAGGTCGGTCGCATTTTGTAATTATTTGCCATTTAACTTAATGCATTACCTTAAAGACATCCAAATTATAGCATAATGTGTTTCAAAGTTATAAAGCACAGAATCCCAAGTGAAACGTTTAGAATAAACAGGGAAAGTTTTACTCCGTGAAGGGTTTCCAAATCATAAGGGTCAGGGTTACGGAGACTCCCTCAACGTACAGCCAGATGCTTTATTGATGAATACATACAACTAATAATCGTACTTGGGAAAGTAACATAAGCCCGTTGGTGCATAACAGCTTGATACTTAAAAGTAGCCATCCTATGGGCCACAAGTAGTGAGCACCTCTACAGATATCAGCAGTACAAGTACCACTAATTTGCCATAGAGGGGGTCGAACATTCCTTTGTTGTTACCCATTTCAGATCCATTGTCAAAGCTTTAGAACATCTATATTGATTTCAGCTGAAACCGGTGTCAAATTATTTGTCTTGCCGTTTTACAATGTGTGGTATTTGGTTAATACTTAGGAGCAAAATGTAACAAGGTTTGCATGTCTATAGGGGGCGTCACCAAAAAGTGACCTCAAAATTTTATTATAGAGAGCTTTGACCCACGAATCGACATGCATTTCAGCTTCAGTATGACCGGGCAATAATGTTACACCAGTTCCAATAAGATCTGCCATGGGATATTTTGCCACGGGATAACCCGGTTTGTAGTATGATTTATGATACCCAGAACATACTAGTCATCATTTCTGTAAAGGAGGATGGGCCGATTTAGTATATGAAATTTTCCATCTGATAGATTGGCCTTCACCCCAAATCACTCCAGCTGCAAAGTTTCGCGCCGAATTTGCAAGACGGTTTGATGTAAGAGCTAATAGAGTGATTTTGGAAGGCCCCCATAGAGTACTCTAAAAATTAATATTGGTCGACCCAAAAGGGGGCACATTTTCACTCATAACTTCCAAACCAAAACACAAAACAGTCCTTCTCCATAAGATTTCACAGGGTAGATGAGAAAAATAGTAGCGTACTTCTCGATACCAAAATTTTGGCCACTTCCGGTAAAATCTGGACTTCTGAGCGAAGGCTATTATCGATCGCGGCCATGGACCTTTAAAAGGTGCCCATTAAGGCTGCTGAACTGAGCCTTTGGTAAGAAAAACATGCTTTAGCCATAGTGTATGGGAGATCAGCACTCGCGCCTTTTGCTAATGCTTGATTAACATGAGTAAATGCATATTTCCTGTTGTAACCTTCCCATACGAACAATTTTGAAACCAATTGAAATAAATTGAAATCAGATATTTATAAATATTATCCTCCGTGAGACCTTGAACAGTTTTTGGTCTGTCGCGCATACACATGAGTTTGTAGATATAGCAAACTAATACATTTTTTTTTTAATCAGAGGACCGTAGAACTAAATGTCTATACACCTTTTAATCCCATGTGAAACATTACAAATGTCCTCTTACCCCCTGTTAATTTACCCCCCTTCCCTATCTCAAAATAGTAGGAAAGTTGTTTAAAAGAGAATGGTTAGTGGGTGACCCTGGGGGTGGGGGGGGGGGGGGGTTGCGCTGGAAAGGGAAACCTCGTAACAGTAGTCGCTTTCCTAGATACATTTTCTCTTGCAAAGATGATAAAACAAGATGAATTTGCCAATGTGGCTAAAATAAATGATATACTGTGAATGGACAACGGTATAAAAGTAAATTCTCGTTGAAGGGTAAGGTTTGTTTGAATGTAGCATCGAAGAGTTCGGAGTGTTCAAACCCCGACGATAAAACTTCTCATTTTTTTTTAAAACAAATTTGCTGATGGAAATCAATATTTATGGTCGGTTGTAGAGAGCCTTGCTGCATGGGGGCACATTAAGGGTGCCTTGCATAATTCGGGTTTTCAAGACCGCTTTTTAATGGAAAAGTTTGATGCTCCAAAAATTGAAACATTTGACATAAAATAATGATCTTTGGTAAAGTTATGTTTTTTTAGAATGGGGCAGAAATATCTTTCAATTTGGTGATCCCAACTACCGGCTGGAAAGTGTTTTTTTTTTTTCACCTCCGTTTGGGCCTATTTTTTGTTTATCTCCACATATATTTCCCCAACCCCCACCAGAGTATTTATGAACACTCCCTTAGTTTTCAAACACGTATTTGTATTGTTTATTTGGAGTTTTAAGCATATAGTTGGTACCCTTACTTTTGGATTTGTTTTTTATGACATGCGCAGTCGAAAGGCAGGAGAGTGTGACTAGCCGGTAGATCGTTGAGTATGAAAAAAAACTTTTCAAGTAGGCTAATGGAGTCCAAGATTGTGGCCAGTTTTGCTGATTTTGACTTATTTTACATCTGATGTCTGAATGTGAAGAAGAACATTGGGTTAGTGTTATATTAACATCATTAGGCCATCGTGCAACTTCATAATTGTGTTTTCATGTGACTTTAAGCCTTTACGACGGCATGAACAAGTTGTTGTTTATCAACCGCGAATTTATTAGGGATCAAATCTGTCATTAGGCCTTCAGGAAATATCACCAAAGTCTAGTTATCGACTATTTTTCACAATTGGAGTAATTTATGCCTGAACTCTATATCCTGTGGTCATTTTGGAGGTAGCAGCAGCACTGTTGCGTCAAAATTTGGCTTAGTTGTGAGCGTGCAAATTAAGGAATGAATTCCATTCTTTAAATTTTTTCCCGTGCCACAAGTCTAATGCAATGCTGCTATTGTATTGTTTTTCCTTGCGGAACGTTTGTATTACTATCGGCCGCCATGGTGGGTGCGCCAGGTACTGCATTATTTTCATATTATTGCGCGATGTCGTATTTGCCTATGTATATAATGGATTGACGTCAGAGTGTGGAAACGGCGATGCGCTCAAAGGAAATGTAAGCCTACTCAATTGTGGAATGGATTGTGGTGGTTTACATAAATAAATATAAATGAACGCGCAAAAAGGGGCGGAGCTTTGTATGATTGACACTGTCTAAAACTCGCGCTGTTTTCATGAACGATAATCAGACAATCAGAGTTCAGCAAAAAATCACCTTTTAGGATTTGGAATCCATGATTTGAAACGCGATTGTTACAACTTTGTGACAGAGCCAAAATGTTTTCTCTCTTCAAAACTTTTAAAGGAAATATGTCGATTTTTGTCAAGCTCAGTTTGACTTACCTTCAAAAAATATGTAAATACATCACGAATTCCCGAAAACAAATAATACATTTTGAGTAAAATTAACAAAATAGAGGCCATTTTAATTTTTGCTTTTTTGAATACGAAAGAAAAACGGGCGGATTTTTCGCCACGGCTTCCATGCATCAAAAGCGCCCCCAATTTTGCTCTCCACTCGTGACGTCAAAGTGATGACCAAAACATCTGTTTACATCGAATGTTATTGCCTAGACCTGTAATTTGAGGCTAAAAAGAATAATAAAATTTGAAAATAAGTTACCAGAATGAAATTTTGTTTCATTCGTTGTGTTTTTAACTTATTATTGAAGTGGCAACGCTGCGATATGATGGTCACAACGACGTAAATTAATATGATGGTCATCACTTTGACGGTCACCATGCTGCGTGTGGATTTGTCGAATCGTTTTCGAGTAAGCTATTGGCGGAAAATTTAAAGGGCAAAATTACTCAAAAATGTGGACAATTTTCAACTTATTTTGATTTTATATGTAATTTTGATTTGTAATTATTTTATTTTCAGGTTTTTCAAATTTTCCAAATATTCAGAATCAAGACATATTTCCTTGAAACATTTCTACGATCTAGTTAAGTGAAGGTGTGCAACAAAATGTCCTTGAATTTTAGGGAGCAACTTTATTTTTTGGAATACTTTAGTTCTCTATGAATGAGAGTGACCCCAAGGTTGACAAGAGTTTTAGATGTGGGAGAAAGATGCGAGAAGGGTGGTGAAGGAGATGGTGCAACAGGAGGAAAAAGTTGTATGACGAGGTGGAAGCGGTGAAGGAGTTCACGTAGCTGGGGGACAGGGTCAGTGGGGGGGTGGTGATGTGAGGTGGCTCTGACAGCTACAGAGTGGGGTATGGGTGGGGATAAAGTTTAGGAATGGGGGCAGTTGTTGCAGGGAAAAGCTATCCTTGACGAGAAAGGTATAAGGTGTTTAACGGAGTTGTGTGGATCAGTGGTTGTTAGCGAGACATGTTTGTATGAGCGAAAATGAGATGTGGATTCTGAGGAGGACAGAGCAGAGAGAGCAAGCAATGTGAGGCGATGTGTGGTGTGATGAAGTTGAGGATTAGAATGAAAAGGACCGAGGACTTGATGCAGCTGTTTGGGTTGGACGAAAAGAAGCAGTGGACGGTTGGCGAAGGCGAATAGCGTTACGTTGGTATGTGCACGTGCTGAGGAAGGATGACGGGCATATTTTAAGAAGGGCTTTTGATTTCGAGGTGGGTGGTTTGAGAAGGATGGGACGTCCAAAGAAGACTTGGATGAAGCAAGTGGAGGAGGAGAGTAGGAGGGTTGGGTTGAGGATGGAGGATGCATTGAATCGGGTGAAGTGGAAGGAGGGAGAAAGAGCGGTTGCTGTCAGTGTGAGGTGAATCCGGCCACTCTCGTTCGCGGGGACAAAACCGGATTTAAAACTTTGAATTTACTAACTACTACTACTACTACTACTACTAATGGCCATCTGATTGTCTGATCCATTATCTGCACTAGGGTAGCTGCGTTAGTAACAAATGCAGCTTTTCTATTTATGTTAGGTAGTCAATTTTGTTTTTTGATGATCCGGCTGGGGATATCAGCTGATATCATCCTTAATGCCGTTTCTGCGTTGTGGGCCTACTTGTATATGCTGACAGAACTGCTCACCCAAATGATGTCTACTCATGCGGCCGTCGATCCCTATAGATAAATGGAAAGTTAGATACAGGTCTGTAATTCTTCGGGTTATGGGAGTGATGATCAGATGATTGAGCGCTTAAAGCTAATGGCAAAAATGCCAGTGCGCAACGAATCATTAATGATGGGAAATACGAGGATATGTGTAATGATGGTAACAAATATGTGCATGTCGTTACAGGATCGGGAGTGCATGACGTAGTGGATGCCCTGGTGATGACCGTAAGAACATCATCTTCAGACTTCGTTTAGGGACGCACCATTAGTTTTCCAGAGGGCATGGAAGTTGGGTCGGGTCATATTTAAAAGGCAGATTTTTTTTACTCATTTCATTTTCATCTAGCGTATGTGGTAGTCGTTTTACAATAAGTTCGTGGGTGTGGGGTGGGGTGTCGAAACTCGGAAAGGGTTTGCAAAATCGGTTTGGTCCCTTTAGCCTGGTGGTTTATCTTTCCAATGAGTAATACAGTTACCAGTTCTGTAACACAAACTAATTTGGGACCGTTTCATAATTGCTCATGGTCTGAATTATCACTACCAACACCCTTATAAATCACCTTAATCTTATCGATATTAAAAAGGATATAACAAAGTCATTGTTCAGTTTCTGTGTAGATTCTGGGACTGGACTTTTTATATGTTAACCAGACTAGATATTTATAAACTTAAAAGTTTAAAATTTTCAGTCTATACAAAATATTTCTTGGCCGTAAGTGTGCTGAATCCAATTGAGGACACGTTGTCATCCTTCAGCATGTGAGATAAGGAGTGGGAAGTATTGTTCAAGGCGCAATTTCCAAAATGTTAAACAGTGTTTCTATGGCAAACATTATACCCTTTCCCCGTTTTTCTTGGATCCGAAGCAAAAAATGTCATTTCACGTTAAGATAGGTATAATAGAATACAAAAACCCCAGCTCTAATGAAAAGCAAAAGTGACCCATTTATAGCCCACTCCTACTAATATGTTATAAACTACTAAGATAAGTTTGATTTTTGAAATTCATCTGTTCAAATGCAGCAAAATGAATCAATTTTAACTTGTTCCCTAATTTCCAGTGACCTATTTTGCCATACCTGAGGACACTTTATCCAAATGGCTGCCAAAATGGCAGAATAATAATAATAAATATAATAAGCACCAGAAATACCATCCTATGAAGCAAGATTTTCTGGAGTATTTTAGCCTAGTGATCTCAAAATATTTTTGTACCGAAACTGTTGTTCAGGCATGAGTACGAGCGCTTTTCTTTTCAAAAAGGCTGCCGAATTCACTGATACTGTATTACCAAAAATACCATCTAATAGGCTTGAGGTTCTGGATTATTTAAACTAGTGGTTTATAATAATATTTTAGCACCAAACATGCTATTCTTTACAATTGATATAGGGTATTTTTCCTAAGATGGCTACTAAAATAATTGAAAATCACAACAACAACAACAAAATATTAAAAAGGCATAATTATTACCCAAAAGTTATTTTTTAGAACTCTTGAACATGCCATTTTGTTCTAATAATATTAGTCTGTCGTCTGTGTTGTGTACATTTTAATAAGCAACATCTGAAATTCACTAGTTCCAACAATGAAGCATGTATGGATGCGTACAATTCATTGTAAGTCAAACTTGAAAACACGTACGTAATATTTTAAACCCACATTAAATTGCTTAATGAATTGCGCTTTGTTCAAATTAAGAGCCCGCATCCGAAGTGTCTGCTTCGCTTCGGTAGCTTAGAGGTGCATTTCACTCCATTCACTCCGTTGCAGCTCAAAGGTACTACTTGTTCCTCCCAAGGTTCATTCATCATATGGACAACGTGCCTTTCCTATTGCTGCTTCGACTTTGTGGAACAATTTACCGGTTAACATCCGCCATACCACTTCCATGAGTCTTTGTGAAACTAATTTACTTATTGTTATTATAGTTGAAGATGTCATAAATGTACAGCTCGCGACCAACCTCTTCCCATCTACACAAGACCACATTTTTTTCAAAGTGGGCTGAAGTCTTGTTCAAACGTGCAAAATTGCTAGGAGCAGACCCATTGCCGACCACTTTCCAAACTGTACACAACCAATCTTGATGGGCCAACTCATCGGCTACCGCTTCCAAACGACTCGTGTCTCTATGCTGACCTTCCCGATTAAAAAAGAAAAATCCGCTACGATTGTTTTAGGCTGGTAGAAAAAATCGTGCTCCCGATCACACAAGACTGCAGAACACTGTATAGGACAGTCCCAGACCTTGCCAAAACTACACATGCATGAAAAAAGAAAATTATTCACGATTTTCGAATAATGGCCAATCGTCACCTGTCTTGAGCAGTCTGGGAGTGGTTTTCTAGCAAATAATTGTCTATGTGACTGAGGCTTAATGTATATAAGGTTTGTTTATTTGTTCTGTGTTTGTATTGATTTGTAAAGGGCATATAGATACCTGTTGGTTTATGGCTACACTTACATGAAAAAGCAGACTATTATTTATTTCAGTGCTGTCTTTGTTGTTGATGGCTCAATAGATTTGTTCTAAAAAGGGAAGTTAATTGCTGATTTTTGTAATGCAAATGTTCAAAATGTAGAGAAGTTTAGACAAAAAAATCACTTTGGTCAAAAAGTCTAAGGAGAACCACTTTAGGATGTTAGGTTAACTTTTAAGGGAAAGATCTGCGCGTTATTCCCCACGGAGGTTCACTTTTTCGAAGTGCTCCCTCCCCCTTTCCCATAAATACTGCTTTCTGTCTGGTCATAATTTTTTATACAGATAGAAATGATCACATTTCGGATATCAATTCTTGTAGAGTAGATAAAATCTATAAGATTAGGCTCAAGATAAGTCAAAGAGACACCGCTATGGATCACGAAATCACCCATTAATCTGAAAGTGCCGATGCGGCGCATGGATTTTAATAATAACAATTGTGAGAGATAATAAAATACTAATTATTACACCTCACGACTATATAATATTAGAATGATTTATGTCATTTAATATCACAAATTTTATCTTCATGAGCTTCAGGTCTTTCGATTGCAGCATCAAGCTTAGTTGCACAAGAAAAAGATAAAAAGACATACTTAGGTGTCATAGAGCAGAAGGAAAACAATAACTAATGGTTCTAATATCATTTTCAAATCGGTTGAAAACATCACAGCTTACGTACAAATGTTCTGTACTTATTCATTGGTCGTAAATAACAAGCATCTTCACCTGTTCAACAGCCGTAACCAGTCGCTAGTTAGGAAAGATGTTATCTGTTATGCGATACTGTAACCATCGCGGCCTACTATGTATAACGAATAAGGCAAGAGGAATAAGAGCATTTCGCACAATTTTCAGCTGATTTGTTGACGTTCGCCGCCTCTCTTTTCCGTTAAAACAAAATTCGGTTTCCCCCTCATTCACCTTATTTTGTAATAAAACATTCATGTTCCCCCCTCATATTCCTTAAATTTGTCAATGAGTAATGATTCAGAATCTGATGACGATAGCAACTGTTGTGCCGAAACACCCGGGTGCCGAACTTCCCTCCTCTCGGAACTGCCGAAGTACCCGGGCATTCGGCAAAGGAGAACGCACAACTAAAGTTAGGTTATTATTGAGTAAATAATTGACTGACTGCCTACTTAAACTCAGAGGCAATTGTTAATAAGCAATACTAGGGGAGCCAGGACCACCTCCCTTGTACTTTTCCAGAATCAAACCAAACCAACTTTTTAGGTTCCTTTGATGACCCCAAAACACAATCAGGATATTCCCAAAAATAAAAACTGGCCCCAAGGCAGATATTCAAGATGGCGTCCAAGATGGCCGCTAAAATATTTTTTTTCACTAACACGCATTAAAACAAGATAAAAAACTTAATTATCAAGATGATTCAATGAGATGACCCTGTTACATGTTTTAAATAAAAAAGGCCGTAAATAAGATTGGTTTTCTCAATAACACAATTTAAAACATGAGATAAAAATACACTTGCTCACAAAATTGGAATTATTTTTTTTCTGACCCAAACTTAAAACGTATTTTTATTTGAACGCCTCAGTAATCATATTAGAGTAGGTGAATGATTACTTACTAGTCCCGACTACCCAGGTGAAGTGAATCCATGCATAATTTTGAATTACGTAACAATGCCTTTTGTTGGGAGCTATAAAAGTCCAGACGTCAGTTGTTTGTTCCTTTTCCTGCTCCAAGCCTGTGACACAGTATACATCGTCCAACGCCATTGTCATTACGCCGAAGAATGCTTGCACTCCGATGGGAACGGTTCACAGGTACAAGCAAAGTCGCTGATTTCTTCGGGAAATCGCAGAGTACGCAAGTACGGTCTGTCAAAATATTGGACATCATCGAAGGTGGGTCATTGAGGCCACGAAAATCTCCAGGCCGATCACGATTGACTACCAGACGAGATGATCGCCGACTGGCTTATTCTGTGCCCGGCAGAGCCCGGCAAATGCCAACGAGGCCGTCTTGGTCGTTTGTGGAGAAGGACAGTATGAATCACGTTCCCGCCAAACGTAAATCGGCGATGCTTCAACAGGGGTTACCGGCAAGACGAATGACCAAACGTCCACACGCCTAACCGTTCCCACAAGGAGCACAGAAGATTACAGCTTGAAAACACGGCCGACACGTTGGACTTTACGGACAAGAGCCGCTACATCATTGGACATCAGATGGAAGAAGACAAAGGGGTTGTCGATTACGTGGTGGGACCCTCCGAGATGACTGTATCAGGAATCGACTCGAGGTGGGCGGCGGCTCAGTGATGGTTGGGCCGGTATTCATTATGGAGGAAAAACGTAGCTGGAAGTGCCAGATGGAAACATGAAGCCATCGTTGTACCTGGCAATTAAGGAAAAACACTGCCTGCCACATACATTTCGCTGCAAGAGGCAGAGGGGTGGAGCAGATACCATGGCTGCTTGCGCCATGATATGAATCCTACAGCAGTCTGGGATGCCGTAGCGGAGCCATCAATGACAGGGACCATCTTCCTCAAACTCTACGGATTAGCATAAGGCTCTGACGAGGAGTTGTGACACTATGCCATTGAATCATCAAACAGCCTTATGGCACAGTATGCAGCACGTCTTGCGCACTGATTCCATACCAGGGGTAGCCCATACTCGCTATTAGTGACTGCTTGCTATTTAAACCGTACTATTGAACATTTGTATGAAATCACCCAAAAATGTGTTATCTGTAAAAAACTGACTGATTGGGAAAAAAATGGTAACAAAATCCTTAAATCTGCTGTTCAAATACCCCTTTCCTTCAGGAAAGAACGCAGTTCGTAATGGGTTAATTGTGGACTAAGTCATGGTGATATGTTCGGAAGAGATGATCAATCAAGTAGTCGGCGATATAAAGCTAGATATCATAAGTAAACTCACACTGTAAGAATCATTCCATAAAAAGTGGTAAAAAAGGGTTGTGTAATGGCCATAACACTGTAAAAAATTTTGACTCAAACGGAGTAAAATCTAATCTTTCGATAGTAAAAGGTGATCACCCCGTTTGGGAGTATATTTTACTCCACAATGTTTGATTAAAAAATTTCTCATATAATGATAAATTTACTTCGATTTGGAGTATTTTTTATATTTTATGGTAATTTCTTTTTAAAAAAAATTTTACTCCAAAAAGGGGTGATAACCTTTTTACCCACTGGGGAAGTAATATACTCATTTTGTGGAGAGTAAATTTTCACTATCATTGGAGTAAAATTTGATCAAAAAGTGTTTAAACATTTGGTACTATGTAGAGTAAAAATGTGTACTCCGCAGTCAAAGTAATGTATTTTTCAGGTTAAAAATGTTTAGACATTTTGCCCCAAAATGGAGAGAAGAAGTACATTTCACTGTTGTAAAAGTTACATGTTTTAACTCAACAATGGGAATAAAGGTATTTACTCAATATTCTCGATTCCAAGAGTGCACCTTGAAGTCCAGATCACCTGTTTTCCTTTTGGATGAATATATCTTTCCAATTTGAACTAAAGGAGAATAAGTAGATTAGAAAACATCAGACAAAATGAGATGTGTATTTATTGCTTCTGCTTTGCTTTTATTTCAGTCCTTATACAAACAAGGATAGAAACATAACACAATCATGTTTTAATATGGTATAGGGATTAGTATACAATGAATCATGCAGGAAGAGCTCTGAAAGGCTGGCCACAAAGTCTATTTTAGGTTCCCGTCACATTTTTTTAAAAGTGAGCAAACTTTTCATCATTCATTATTTCAGCAACTTTCATTTTGAGCAAAAATGGGGCAACTCTTGTTCATTGATTTTTTGTTTTTTGACGTGACTCGGGCTGAAAATTTCTGGCAACACTGATTAAAAGGGAAATTAAATAGTTGTTTACATCAGGATGAAGTGATGCGCAACAACTAGCGGATTGGATTTCGCACAAAATTCGGATTTTTTATAGCAAAAAAAAAAAAAACAGCTTTCTTTTTTGTTTTGTTGAAACTTCCCAAATAATGAATTCAACAGGGCCATGAAATTTTAGCGTGGGCGGGCGACGGGAAACTAAAATCGACTTTGCAGTGCCCTCATATGATACATATAAGTAATCTTTTTAAAAATCTGGCTATTAGTTTTTATGTTCCCCCCAAGTCCTCTTCAAACTTCAAGGAGGTATCATGCATGGAACCTCAATTTGAAAATTCATCACAAGTGATAAGGATTCTAAAAAGTATCCATCCTTGACACGAGGTATAAAACACAAGAAGATAAAAGGGTATTTTGGGACTTTAAACTTAAAGCAATATTAGCACATTTTTGAAGGAACCCTCAATTTTCCAAAGTTGTTTGATTGGGCGCATGGGTTGTGTGTGTTGGTACTGGCGGTAAACTTGTACATGGTAATGGTTATAGCTCAACATGTTTGTATTTCTACAAAAGAAGGAATTTTGTAATTATTTATCGGGGATCACCGATACAATCACGCGCTCTGGAAAGGCCAAATTTTGTCCCTCCTACGAATGAATCTGTGCGTCTTCGTGTCCGTACTCAACGATAAACTGTTTTGTCGGGTCACACAGATCAGATTTAAAGTTATTTTTGTGAGATGGCTCAATTTCACACTGGAAGACATAAATTGGCGTTTCCCGTATTCATGAATTATATTGGTTCCCTATATTAATTACAAAATTCGTCTTTTGAGAAAACTACACAATTTTGAGTTTACCGTTCACAGGTGTGGCTTTATTAGCCAAATCCCAACACAACTGTGCACCAAAATCTCAAAAACATTTGAACATTGGGGGCAGCCCTTCAAAAAAGGGCTAATATTGCTTTAAGAGTATACAAGTACATGCCTTTAAATCAACGGTATAACTCGGGGGCTGGGGGCAGGGCGCATGGGACACGAGGCCCATCCACTCTGATACCTACCTAATCTGATCAAAAACTGAAAACCTGAGGTTTGATATGCAACTGAGGTTTGATATTTTGTTTGCTCATGCAGACAAAACATTTGCAATGGCCCCTCTATTTTCCATTGGCAACAAACTGATTACATCACTGCCTGACATACATGTCAGCAACCAACTTAATCAAGATGACCGAAATATTGGAGTACTTGTATATAGCTATAGAACTTAGAAGGCATGATTTAATTCCTTTCCCATCTAACAAACTTAGATCAACTTTCAAAATTTTTGCCCTAATCATTGTGAAAGTGAGAACTTTTTTCACAATTTTCTTTTCATCCTTATTTAAAAGTTACAACCCATGATCAAAATTTGAGCCAGCTCAAAGAAATTTTTAGCTAGCGATCACAATTAGTTTGCTCGTGGAAAACTCTGAATGCTCATTTGCGATTGCCTCAGGTCAACTTGTGATAATAAGCTTGATTGTCTTGAGCAAATCAAGTTTGTGATCATATTATTATGTCTGGATCAAATAAAGTTATTATCATGTAATTGTAACTTTTAAAAAAGTGAATGAACATTGGCCATTAAAATCTTGAAAGCACCCAAAACTGCCAATGCCTTGAATTAATACACCCTTGTATCCAAGTAACCGATTTTGTATGTTCAGTGGTGGGTTATGACTTACTCGAAAGTACTATAATAAAACAAAAATTACAGAACTGGACTCGTGCCCCACTTACAGTGCTGGCCAATACACCATTTTAGGTCCATGAAGTCTCACTTTATAGGCCTGTGGTGTTTAAACTTGTTTGAAATATCATATAAAACAACTGAAAGAAAAAATACACCAAATTTACAGCTGTTGTGCCAAAAAACTCGCTCTCTAAAACACTGTCATAAAACAACTGCAGAAAAACACCATGAAAGTTGATTGTCTATATCAGTTCTCCTCATCACCTACTTTTTGATGGTTAGTATAAAGTATGACGGATGACTCGCTGTCCCTCTTTCCCGTTGCTGGAATGACGTCGTACACCAAGTATGTCGTCCATGAAGTGTAAACTGTTATTGATCTTGTGGTGGTTTACGAAACTGGTTCTCAAATGAACTTCATTAAAAAACAAATTGAAGAAAAACACCATGAAAGTTACCCAGCCCATCCCCCCCCCACCCCCAACCTAAGGTGATGGTAGATGGAGTAAGCTATGCACAGAACTGACTCGCTGTCCCGCGTTCGTGCTGGCATTGATACACCAGTATGCGTCATGAAGTACCAAATGTATATGGCCCTGTCCGTGGTGGTTATACAAACGTGTTCAAAAATCACTCTCATAAAAAAACACACCATGAAAGTGATTGTCAAGTTCAGTTCACCCATCACCTATACTTTGATGGTTAGTCACTGTTAAAAAAAGTTCCGTAAATTTACGGAAATTTCTGGCAGCAGTATTTCCAGTATTTTAGGGTAAATTACAGAAATTTCTGTCAATTAACGGACTTTGACAGTAATTTTACAGAAATTTGTCTCATATCATGGAAAAAAATAGTATTTTACAGATTTTCCGTATTTTAAATTAACGGAACAACAAAAAAAAGTACGGAAAATATTGCTGCCAGAATTTTTCGTAAATATTTCCGTAAATTAACCATTTTTAGCATAGTTTTTAGTTGTTTGTTTTTTATTTTATTGTTTCTAAAACAGATTTTTCCGAAATTTACGGAAAATATTGTTTTCTTAATGACGGAAATTGTTTAACAGTGTTATGTATTAAAGTATGCACAGCAATGACTCGCTGGCAACTTTATATGCCTGACACTTAAACAAGAACTTACTTAATAACATGGTAGTATGCACGGAACTGCCTCACCAGCCCCATTTTCATTGCGGATCTTCAATCCATTACACAAGTATCAATGAATGCCAGATGGGTAGTGATGTGGTGGCCGTTAAGCAAGATGGAAGTACTTGGGTGACCTTGTAACAATAATCTACTGCTTTCAAAAGTGTAGCTTGGCTCATACGGCTTCCCGTTCTTGATGACAAAGCACTGCCCGGTTGGTGATAATCCCCCAACACCAGCAAAAATGGTTGTGTGCGCCCCTAGAATGTTTGAAGGTAGTGCTCCGGGTTGGTGCCTTTGAAAGGATCCGAGGTAACAACAAAATTTACGTTATTTATCTGAGCGTTGTTACAATATTAAAAATAAAATTGTAGTTTGCCAAGTTTCTGAAATCAAGTTTACACATTGATGCTGGGACATGAACTCCTCTTAAACCCTTCGTCGTAACGGAGCCCTTTTTGTAACACGAATACAGAAACGAGGGGGGGGGGGGGGTAACCCCTCTAAGGAAATCAATATGATGCACACTGAAGATGATATTGATACCACCTGATATTGATAGGTATGGATCTCTCTTTCCAATGATACCAAAATTAGTGAAAATCCTTGATGTTTGCGGGAAAATCGTTCAAACATGCACATTTCACAGGATTTTAAGCAAAAAGAATAAAAAGGAACAACGATTTCCATCTTATGATCCGTCTAAATTATATAGACAAAGAAAATCTGTATCAAGAATATTTAGTGTTAAAACCAAGATGGTCACCAATAATGAAAACCATATTTTTTATGATTTGATTTAAGTGGGTAAATAAAATAAAATAAATTTTGCACTATTTTAACGCGCTCAAATATTCCTCATGGCACTGTGCGGTGCCATCAGGTGACATCATAAGAAAACCAGTATACAGAGGAAACCGGAGTACCATGGGGAGAAAAAACTGTAGGAACAAAGTTGGATCAGAGAACAAATTTCACATTAAGACGCGAGGACAGCCCCCTACAGAGAATCAAACTCAGGCAACTCAGTTGGAGAAAGGAAGAGAAGAGACGCGGCGGCAAACCGTTCCATAATATATTGAGGTGGAAAAATATAGTTTTTTAAGATTCTACCAGAAAAGTATATTCAAATATTACAATTATACAAAAGATACTTTTAAATAAACAGAATTTAAGGATTATAAAAAAACACCTTCATGATTGTAGAAAGATCCTCTGACAACCCCTCTAAATAGTTTTCCAGCTGGTGGTAGACCTGTAGTGTTACTTCGCCATACTTTAAAAAACATGCCGAAAATAAGTGGGCCACGTGGTGCACATCGAGTGGCTTTTCAGGTTGATAGTAATTCGAAGTCCTGCCTCAACTGTGGAGAGAGAAAAGTTCCTTAGATTTATATTATCATCCATGGCTGCAATGTGCAGACTTAATTAATGCTTGACGGACCTTTTCCCTGCCTTTCATTGACCATCATAGTGTGCTTTTCTTTTTAAGGTGTAGACCTGATGTTTTACCCACAAAAATAGTTGGAAATCTATGTAAGAAAACTATGAGTTATACATCTTTTGAATTTTGATTCAAATCTTCTGAATGGTTGGTTGGTCGAGGCAAAATGTGTCTCAATATGTTACATATAACAAATAACCTGATTTTCAGGTGGTCTTCCACATTTTTTTTTCAAGAACATAGCCATAATTTGATATCAAATTTTTATATTACCAAAGCCACATATTTTTCTCACAACTCCCTGTGCAATGTTACATTCAAAATGAACCATTGGTGCCACGCCATTTTACACCTTATGAATTAGTTATCAACAACCTCAACAATGGCTGTCAAAGGCAGTGCTGTTTGTTGACATTGATTTTCATGAATTCCCCATTGCCACAAAACCAATTTTTCCTTCCATTTTATGAAAATGGAGCAAGCTGGAAATCCAGTATTAAGCCTGATGTGGACCAATTTGGACTAAATGTGATTTTTTCTTATTGATTCACTCATATTTACCATTTTTAACGAATAACGCATGTAAACCAGTTATGAGCAGTGTGAACCTGTGGGTGTGCTTTGTCATAGATGTTGGAAACCATGAATTCGATCCATGTATTGCCTAGGCCCGGCTTAGCTGACTCATCAAGGCTGGCCACAGGGGTTGTTTTATTTAAACCAATCACATAATGCATTGCAATGGCCTATACTGTACTGTACAAAATACATGTCAGACTTAGGGATAAAAAAGGTTCAAGAAAGAAGTTTAAGAACCAACCAAGACATTTCATGATCATGCCAAAATTCCCTAAGTACTAACATTTAGTAAGCTAAAATGGGGTTGAAAAGTATGGGTTTTTATATGTTAAGAATAGGCATTTGTGGGATCACATGACCTTAATGAGGGGAAATTTCCTTAAACTGGTGCATTGGGGATTCGACTTAATACACACTCTGGGCTGGACCTTTATCCCGGGGGGCCACCTGTATTCAAATGTGGATATGATGCGTGAACAGAAAAAACGCGTAAAAAGGGTGTCTTTTTTCCAACAGGCGTGTAACGCCGTACATCGTTTAGGGTGTCAAACAGCAAAATATGAAAAAAGGGAATGTTTTTTCTTTGCATTGGAAATGTCATGGTATATCTCATTAAGCAGGCGGGATCAAAATCATCCAAAAATATTGTAATCGGAACTTGCGAGTAAAGCAAAGCAATAATAAAGGGTATATTACGATTCAATGCATGTGTACTTGGTGAGAGATCATAAACAGATTAAAAAAAAAAACTTGTTTAGGGTATGTTGTTAGATCGTTTTTAGTCGGTGAAACTACGTGTTTAGGTGTATTTTGAAAGTCCATGTCACGCAGCATACCACCTTTGAATACAAGTGGCCCCAAGGGCATTTATCATCCAGTTCCGGGATTATGATTATCGAAGTGGTTACTAGCCGTATACGGCTACCATATGGCTGAATAAGGACGTGTACTGTTACCAAAAGTTCCTGGCTAAATACCCGTATAAATCATTTCCCAGAGTAGTTTAGTTACTATAAAGCCTGCTAGTCTTCATACTTATGATACTACAGTCATGATGGGTATGAATGTTATTACCGGGATGAATTCAGTATTCTGCCAAACCACAGCCTTTCAATATGCAGTTATTCCGTTGAGCCTGCCGAATTCATCGTACAATGATGTACTCATGTACCATACTAAATTCTTTCCCGCCATTCATGCAGGCGCAAATGGTCCATTTGATCGATAATGCTCTGAAACCATTTATTATTATGTCTGCGTTTAATCGGAGGTGTTAAATTAAAACTACCAGTAAATTTATCCCTAAATTCAAGAAATTGAGCTGGTTTGCACACTTGTCCGCCATTGCCCCGTTCTCACGTCTGCGTGCTTTATTATTACACCCGGAAGTAGTAATCTGGTATAATTACGCGCAGATCGATTAACTTTTATTCGCATTCGAGTCAAACAGCGAAATTTTTTCATTTCACTCTGTGAAACAACTTGAGTAATTTCGACTTAAAATCCATATGGTACTTTTGTGAAGAGTAACGGGCAAAACAAAGATTTTACCCTGGATGAGTAAAAGTTTACTCCTTTTTTAATCTTTCTGGTTTTAATCCATGCGATTTTACTCTCTCGTTCTTACAGTGAAGGTACTGGTAACCGTAAGTTTTAATTCTTCACTAAAGACGCGATATCCGGTTTAACTGATGCCAAGCCACATTTATAGATGTTAAATTGAGTCCTTTTATTACATTTGCATCACAGCATCCTAATATTAATATTTTGATGTGAGTGTAATCTTAAACATCATAGCATGTCAAAGAGTGCACCCAGGGGACCGTGATTCGCAGAATTACACTCACTGGGCCATACGTATAATAACATCCCAGAGAAAGTAAAGTAACTGTGAGTTTACAAATTCCCGTAATTTGTACACCAGTATTTGTATACATTACACCAGTATATTGCAACATGCCAAAAAAGATTTTAAAATCACAAATTGATTTCAAAATGTAGCAACCGCACAATTGAATGCTAATGTTGTGTTTTTCAAACAGATGTTATTCTTCAAAATCTAAGAGTGCAAAAAACGTTTGATTTTAGTATCTACAATCTATGGAGTCAGACCTGGCTAAAATGATTGTATGGAACAAATATTGGTGTCTCGTAGAAAGTATTAGTTGAATTTACATGCGTATACCATTCTAAATAATGTGATATTGTACTGTTCTTCTTTCAGAAAATTGATTACATAAACGCGTACATCTTAATTAAAGGTCCATGGCCCGATCGCTAATAGCCTCGTCCCCAGAAGCCCCAGATTTTACCGGAAGTGGTCAACATTTTGGCATCAGAAGAAAGCTACTATTTTTCTCATTATACCCTGTGAAATCTTAGAGCCAAAGGATGTTTGGTTTGGAAGTTATGAACGAAAATGTGCCCCATTTTGGTCGACCAAAATTAATTTTACACAGTACTCTAGGGGCTTACAAAATCACGTTTTTAGCTCTCGCATCAAAACGGATTGAAATATCGGCGCGAAATTTTACAGATGGGGTTTGGAATGAGGGCCAATCTATCAAGATGAAAACTTCATATCCTTAAATCGGGCCATCCCCCTTTAATGAGAAGCTTTTTGTACCCTCAAAGGACTATGCGTTTGACATTAAGTATTGATCTAAAATGTAATTCGTAATGTTATAATTTGTCAAGTTTGAAAGTTGCTATATAAGAGTAGGCCCATGAGAATCATACTTCAGGAAACCCTAAATTCACAAATAAAATAGTTTTCCATGCAAAAATCAGTCATTTTTGCACATGCATGTCTGCGTTGTCTAATACAGTGGGCGTTGGAATTGGTAGAAGAAAATTCCTATGCATTTATACACAATTCGTCACTGATGGGTTTGTTTGAAAAAGTAAGTAATATGCGAAAAATATAACCTTTCATTAATTTCATTTACGCATTTCATCACTAATGGGTTTGTTTTGAAACTGCCTGGGAGGTGCGAGAAAAATTAGACACTCTAAGGCCCGTATTCCAAAAAGGTGTTTAGCGCGATTTTAAGCTAAACAAACGTTTAAATGTGAGATAAACGTATGGCTTAAGTAAACGCAATTCCAGAAAGAAGTTTAAAGTTAAACGCAATTTTAACTCCGCCAAAATGTATCGAAATTTAAACTAGGTACGGGTCTAGTTTAAGAAGTGTTTAGTGTGTGTTTTCGCCAAATGCACGGTTCATTGCACACTCCAATTGACAACAGTAATGGTGCACACCATTGTCGCCCAGTTGGTGTAGCACCTTAAACGCTACGGAAAGCCATAATACACTTTGTGCGCTCAACCATTAAAAGACAATACGGCCTTTTATAGAAGAATGAGCGCTTCACTAACGCCGATGTGTATCGGGTTTAAATTAAAGCTTCTGTTTAAGTAAGCAAATGGTTAAAAATATTTAAACGCGTTTTGCTTAAACGCAATTTTAAATTACGGTGATTTTAAGCTAAAATCGCGTTTAGCTAAACAAGTTTCTGGAATACGGGCCTAAGAGTCTTAGAGAGTCTGATCTTTCTCGCACTTCCATCACTAATGGGTTTGTTTTGAAACTGCCAGTGAGATGGTAGAAAGATTAGCCACTCTAAGAATCTTAGAAAGTCTGATCTTTCTCGCACTTCCAGAACATTTCAGAACAAATCATTCAACAATGAATTGCGTCATCTGTTCACGTAGTACAATGCCCAATTACAGGCACTATTATAAAGGTGACCCAATAAAAACTTTACCCAAAATGAAAGTGATATTTTTCCCCTTTTTTTTAAATTTGATATCTGTGGATTTTATTTTATCACAAAGAATGGGTAATTGAGCATCTTGCCTGCAAAAAAATTGTTCATTTTGGTTGTGTGGTTCTCAAGAAATAGTTAACTCAACAATAAGTCAGCAACAGACTTGTCCACGGGGCATCATTTTTCTTAGGCATGGAAATCCACAATGCCCAAATCGAGCAGATCGTGTTCTACCCCCTGCCCTGACACAATTGTTGATAATATCACTCTTAGCAAAATTAACTCCCAAAAGGAAATTTTGAAAGCGATATAATGTTGAAAATACTTCAAACATAAAATCAATGGTTTTGGTAAAAATGCTCAAAATTGGCGGCCATATTGAAAAGCAACTAAGTGTCATAACTTAAAGAGTTTATAAGCAATTTCGATGCGGTTTTCGATTTTCATCTCCACGTGAAATTGCCTTTACAGCGAATATTGTTTTAAGATCGTGATTTTATGGGAAACTAGTTTTCCCAACTTTCGCTGCCAAATTTGTTTTCCGAGGGCCTTAAAATCACTTTATACAGAATAAGAAAATGGAGATGAATCATGTAAACATCAGAGGAGTAAAACTAGGTGTTCGGCTTCTGCGTTGTAGATATTTCTTTGACAACCAAAAATTGTTGCATTTATCAAGTGAACGTGGTATTAAAAAAGGGTGATTTCTCAGATCTAGAAAAGTGGATTTAGACCCTTTGACAAGCAAAAGCGAGGACGAGAGAAATAATGGAATGAATATATGGAATAGTAGACGTGCTAGAATTCGTTTCGCCAGGTCAACATCCTATTACTGCAGGAAAGTACAGGAATAAACGCGAATCAGAAAATGACACAATGTTCTCGTTTTCGATGTTTTATTTTAAAAAAAAATGATGTTGGCCGAAATTCTGAAGTGCAGCTCAAGTAGTTCAACCTCATAGTCTTAACCCTTTCTCTAACCACACCCCAACGCTAACGTTTTACTGTGAAGACGAGGACGAAACGAAATTCGACAAAATTATTGTCAATCCAAACAATCTGGTGTAAAGCAGTGGCATCATGGATCATGTTAGTGCACTTCCATAATAATGCTGTGATTGTATTTTTAGATATATAATCAACCATATCTGTCATTGACGTTTGAAAACATTAGTTTATTAAACCAGTCTTAAGTAGTACTTATCATTTGGATATAACTAAATTATTCCTCTTTGTACATAATCTACTGGTTAATCTATGTCTTAAGGTTTATCATTTGTTTATTTGTATACAGGTCTTGATAAGGACAAAAAAATCTGAATTTGAATCTGCTTCAGACCTGACGAATAGTATATAGGCGTGCCCTTGCATAATTTAGAGTCATGAAAATCTAAAGTACACAAATTTCCCCGGAGTTGTTGACCGTTTTGAACTGAACTTGCCTGGCATGGATCACTAAAAAAAGGAAAAGTTATCACGTGGGGGATTTCATATAATCAGGTTAAATGAGATTCGACAGCGAAGGAAAAATAAGTAGATCTTATAGACCGTAACAGCTGTACTAAATGGTCACTCGTGCGAACGAGTAATGCTTCTATCATTTGATAACTTACACTTTCAATTTTCAAATTGAGAGTTAGGCTGTATTAAACATAAAATCATATATTTGCCGTTGCAGGAGTTAGCGAGATTCAGCAAATATTTATATATTAGTGAGGATGAATCATAGGAAAGTATACAGAGTCTTGATCAAAGAGCAAAGACGTAATCGGCTGCGTTGGTAAGGGCATAACATGTAATCTGTATTTGAACGGGTTCTATTACCCAAGGTGCGGATCTGGAGATGGTAAGGTAAGGAAACCCGTGGTGACATCCATAGGACGTCATAAAATGACGGAGAGTCTTTCCTAACTTGGAATTGCAAAGTTATGCAAACTTCATATACCGTATACGAATATCAATGGTGTGTGTGGATGGCATACCTGGTCGGGGTATGACGTGAAATGTTTAAAGAAAATGTTGGTAATAAAGGAAAATAGTTCCGATGAGTAGTAGAGAAGATGTGTATTTGCTGTTCAGCTATTTGCCATTGTAATTAGAGTGTCTTTAAAAAAGCGGATGTTGCAACCACCCTCCTTAGAGGTTCTCCACAAAAGTTGTACTTAATTGTCATTTAAGAGTTGTATTGTTAAGCCATGTTATGACCTTATCAAAGAGGAAAGAAAAGAGCTCTTTTCCATAGATATGAACAGCCACCAGTGTATATGAGGTTTCTTATTTTTAGTCTTATTCAATTGTTTGAACTAATCATTTGTCAAACTAAAAAAAATATTGGAAACTTATGCAGCTCATATATATCTTTATTTTTTAGTTGTTTTGTGAGCTATTGTGTCTTTTTGTGTTTTGCGGTTTTGATTACGTTGTTCGTTCTTTGCTATTGGATTTGTGTTGTTATTATGTTTGCCATTGATTAAGTGCGTACACTTTAATTAATAATGTTATCGGTGGTTGTAATTTTCGAGGGGGATAGCAATGAATTTTAAAAGCACGATGCAAAGTTGAATTAATTTTACATATAAACGTGTCAGGCCTGCTACACCTTTTTGAACCTAAAAGGAAAGAGGAAAAGTATATGGCCAAAGCCATAAAGCAAAACCGTATTGCCGAACGCGTTGCGGACATTTCAGCAACGCCGTTGAGGTTAAACTTCTTGCAAACGCGTTGCGGTCGTTCGGCCAATGTAGAATGACGAATTCTTGCTCGTATTTCAAAAATTAGAACCACAACGCGTTGCCAAAGATCTAGCAACGCGTTGTGGAAACTCACTACGCTTTGCAAGCCTTCACAAAGCGTGCGACCTTACCAAAAGCGTTGCAACCTCACAACGGCGTGAGAAGGTCCACAAGCCCTAAGGGGTCATAAAACGTATGGCCCGCAGACGCGTTGTGAGAAGAAAGTAGCAAGGCGTTGCGACATTTTGGCAACGCGTGCGGAAATTATCGCAAAGCGTTGAGAAATTTCGGCAACGCGTATGCGGTGTTGGCAATCAAAAATCATGCATTTTGTGCGGATTTCAAAATATAGATCACAACGCGTTTGGGCGGCAATGACGTTATGACCCTTATGGCCTTACAACGCGTGCAAGCATTCACAACGCGTCGCGAACTTCACACCACGTTGTAAACTTCACAACGCGTGTGAATGCAATAAGGGTCATAACGTATTGCGCAAAACGCGTTGTGAAGGTGCAAACCGCGTTGCGGAAGGTCGCTCGCAACGCGTTGTGAGATTTTATATTTGAATACGTACAGGAAATTCTGATTTGATTGGCCGACACCGCAACGCGTGACCGACAGTTGCTACTTTCTCGCAACGAGTGTTGCTAGCAATACGTTATGGCCTTATAGTGCCCATAAAAGTATTTACGTATTACACTTACAAACATGATGTAAAAGCTGATTTACGAATTAAGACAAAAAAAAGCCCATGGTGTTCGTAGATATTTTCTGAGGATTGTGGCCTCAATTTTGTAACAGATTGTGTCTTTTGCATATACATAGATGCAGAACTAATCATTAAATGAAATAGCTAAGTTCAAATCGATGTCATTCAAATCGAAAATCATAAATTTGTAATAAACTCCCGATTCTGATTTTTTGTTATGCACAATATCCTCTGGTGGTAACATTATACTGCACATATAGTTTTACTACATCAAAACGAAAATCCCGATTCATCTAAAAGTTTGTAATGGAGCAGTTTAGGTGACTCTGTTCAATTTTAAATGACTGTTTTAATTAACAGACAAAACATATTTCGAAATCTCTGAATCTGCATCTAAACAGGCCTTGCTTAAAACGCCGACTAAATACCAAAGGCGAAATACACAGAATAATGGGCCAGATCTAATGGCATAAAAATGCAAGAAACGAGTGTGGCATGAAATGAAAAAAAAATATTCCCTGACAGTTTGAAATTTAAATTTTGAGTCCTCTGGAGCTAATTTTTAATATCATTAATGGAACATGAATATTTGAGGATTAAAGTAGCGGGCCACTGGGAGTCTGTCAAAGTTACACAGAACGTTCATTAGGGTACCCTTCCTTTTTTCCAGGTAAGAGGTACCCTAACCCTGTCACTGCCAAAACTCACTAGAACTCAATGAGCTGAGGCTAGAAAATGTCCAAAAGTCCAAAAAGATGCGATGACGTCATCGTACCAACACTCATATGGGCACGAAATTGCTGACCGGGCCAGCGACTCCCTTGTGGTTTGCCATCCTTGCTCATGGGAATGGTGCGCCGGAGGCCCCGGGTTCGAATCCCGCTACGGATGTCCAGTCTTCTTTAGCTTCTATCCCTTAACCCCTTCCCTTCCTATCAGGTAGGTGTGTCATGTGAAGCCAATGATATATTCCAGTCGCAGCGAGCGATTGGCGTGCGCAACACCGGATTGTGACAAGATCAAGTGTAACGCATGCTCACGAGCAGAAATCGCTCGCTGCGCCGGGCTTAAGATGGGAGTGTCTAGTCTCTAGAAGGATGTTACAGCTCGATGTGCTTATACGATAAAAGTATCGACTTGTTATAACCAAAGAGTAGTAGAGAGTGTTTAGAGTTTTTTAGTGGGCAGCCTACCATTAAACGATCAGCTAATCTCCGAACCGGAAAACGAATAGTGCAATGGGTGCATCACGAAGAAACTTCTTCGTAACAATTACAAATGAAGCGCGCCGATCATTAACTCTCATTAATGAATGGTGACGTCATACGTGTGATACAGCTTGGGGGAGATTTAGGAAATTCTGCAGGTTGTGTTCATGACGTTCGAGAGACTTCTTCGACCTCAGGGGTCAAAATTATATGAGCAATGGTAAATGGGAAATCCGGGATGGTCTGGCTATTGTTTGAATTGTTGTTTTGTCTGCGAAATTTATTGTCTTGAGAATTAAAATCAGAAGGTGGAAGTGGTGATGGTGGGTTTTGTGTTGGTGTTGTTTTGTGTTGGTTGTGGGGGTTGCTTAGTAAGTAGCGCCATTGTCAATCCCAGAAATGGGGGTTGAAAAAGTACTCCTAAATAATCGTATATTATACACGATATAATGTGACTAGTACTAGTGAGATGTACTAATTGTGTCGGTGCCACTTGGTCAATTCTGAAGACACTGTCTCATCTATCAGGGTGACATGAACGTTTAATAAGCTGACATTGCAAATATGCACGGCTATTTTCGGCGTGAACCAAGTTTGAATTGGGAAATTGCAATGGGAGTATTGATTGCGTCATAATAATATGCGAGGAAATGTGTTTTGACTCAGAAGGTGTCAGGTGCGGCGCGGTCAAGCATGGTTGCATGACACACGACAATGTACACACAAAGATTTACTGCATTAGCTTATGTGTTTACTGCAACGCGGTTCATTGAAACTTAGGATCAGCCAGCCGTGGCTTGATCGAGCGTTATAAATAGCCGTCCCGAGTTATTTGCATAAAAGGAATGTACGACACATGCGTGAAGTGCCGTCGGTGACTAAAATTTTTATACAGGCTTCAATACAGTAGGTTTGTTTGTGTGCAGATTGAAGACCTATTCTTAAAGGGGGATGGCCCTTTTTTTTTTAATTACAAATTTTATTAAGTGTTCATCTTGATAGAATGGCTTCACCCAAAATCCCCATCTGAAAAGTTTTCCGCCGCCAGTTTCAATACGTTTTGTGTGAGCGCTAGAAAACGTGCTTTTGTTGAGCCATAGGAGTACTGTGTAATAAAAATAATATTGGTGACCAAAATGGAGTAATTTTCCGCTCATACTTCAAAAAAACCAAAACATCCTTTAGCCCGAAATTGAACAGAGTAAATGAGAAAAATAGTAGCTTTCTTCTGATACCAAAATTTTCGACCACTTCCGGTAAAATCGGGGTCGGGACGAGGCATTAGCGATCGGGCCATGGACCTTTAAGGTTCGTTCATACTTCGCTGCACTGCAGGGCAGTGCCGATATATCGATCACTTGCGCAAGCAACTCAAACGCAATCCGCTGCGCTAAGTTAAAATGAATTTAACTCGG
The DNA here is from genome assembly GCA_023653785.1 of Ophioderma brevispina. NCBI lineage: Eukaryota > Metazoa > Echinodermata > Ophiuroidea > Amphilepidida > Ophiodermatidae > Ophioderma > Ophioderma brevispina. Next base: position 34,072 of record JAMKCH010025523.1, on the reverse strand, counting down.
GTGCAGTACCGCAATGCAGTATACTTGTCAGAGACCTAATGCGGAGCACGGCAAACTTACCGCAGCGCACGTTAGTGTAGTATGAACGAACCTTTATTCAGTGGGCGGGGAGTTTAGAAGCAAACAAGAATCATTGGTTGTTGCATATCTTATATGAGGACGATATTGGTAGTTGCGTCGTCGCGCAAGTGTTTACGCGCGCGTGTAAAAGGTTACGCAGTGCACGCAGCTAATACGGGTTGGTTCTTTTGACAGCGGGGAATAATTTTACTTTTTTAAACTACTATTATTTAAAAATATATTTTCGGTGATTAAAACAACAGAACTAAATAGTGGAGGTGCCGGCATCCACTACTCAAACTATTGGCCTGCCCATCCAATATGACACGATATTAGGTAGGCAAAACACACATCTCCTATCTTTATTTTTAAGTGGTTCGTGAAGGAGATTAAATGATCTTGACCTCAAGTCGCTTGCCTGTCCATGAAACCGAAAACATCACCCCCCCCCCCCCCCTCATTGCTGAAAGGGTCTAGGCCCGAACATCGTGTCTGTGAAACGTCTTATTCATACGATCTTTAAGGATATTTAAAATTGCATTTTCATGCTAAGGCGTTCTCTAATTTTGTACAAAACCACCGATTTTTTTCATTCGACATTTCCTACTACAAACGAATAAGGCGAGGGCGATTTTTGTATTTTCTGAATCTCGATAATAGCAATCCAATATCACCATAACTATCTGTAGTTTCAAAGTGTTTTTGAAATATCAATCCAAAGGTGATAGTGTACGTATAAACACACCCAAAAGGGGGGGGGGGTGGGGAAGGTCGTCCATTGGTTTTAAATAGTATTTATTATTCTCTTTTTTCTAGAAATGACCCGACCTATTAACTTCATCCATACGTACATGCATATTTTTGATCAAACGCAAGTTTATATAAATGCAGTGCATTTCAGAAGAAAAAAAAATCACCAAAGAAAAAAACTTAAATATATTAATATATATGACAATTCCCAGGCAATAGTCATGCATAGACCTGTCAGAACAATTATTGCGGAATACATCAAATAACTCCCTGTTTCAATAGTGAAGACCTTAGAATATTTTTGGGGGCCGCCAGCTATAGCTGGCAGGACACTTAGCAATCCGTTGTGCGTGGTATGTATGTGTGCTGTGTATGTGTGTGTCGTTGTGTATGTGTGGGATGTGTGTGTCACAAATTGTTAATTTTTTTTTTTAAATTGATCTCAATTGAAAAGTTTAACTTCAATTGGAACTAAACTTCTGTTTTATAGGTGCACAATGGGATCCCTCATATGTTGATGAGGTCAAAGGTCATGTTGCAAGGTCAAAGTCATGTGAGGTCAAGTTGAAAAATGGGCTAAAATGTAAAATTGATCTAAATTGAAAACTTGAAGTTCAATTGGAGCCAAACTTTTGTCATAGGGAAAAGAAAATAAAAACTAAAAATTGCATGGTTGTTGGTATTGTGTCGAAATATTTCATAGCAAAATATTACATCGGTGAGAAATGGCGTATCAAATTAAAAACGCAAAAGCAAAGGTATCCTATTATTATTTTGGAGTATAGGTCTGAATATTCCGCTTACCGTGTGTTGGTTAGATTTGGATTTATTAATTTTTTGATTTTATTGATATAAAGAAACAAGGCGGAATTTGTTTCAATCCTTGCATAATAGTATACGACCTCATTCGTTTGTTGATTCTTAGTAGACATTTTTCTATCTTTCTCGATCTCTGGCTTGGTTCTGTCTCGCTCTCCCTCCAACTTTGAGCCCTTTAGATTAAAATAAAGAGGCTGCGTTGAAACCCTTTCTCATATTTTGTTTCTACGGTTATCGTCTTTTATGTAGGATAAAAATATTTCAGGTTTGTGTCTTTGCGTTGTAGCCGTTCTCGTACGCAAGACTGGCAATAGAGCAGAAGTTATTTTACAAAATAATAAAACATTAAAAAAAACAAGTTGAAACCTGCTAGGCGCATAGACAGAAAATTAATCATTTATACCTTATTTCCTCTGAACCTACGAAAGAGATGGAGGTTGTGGGGGAGTTTTTTTAATCATAAGCGTATCCGATGATCCGGTACTGATAGTATAATATCAACTAAATGATGTGTAGCCAAAAAGTTACGCAGACAATACGCTGCACGCACTGATAAATAATTTAGGTAGAGACCCCACTCCCTGGCATTGCACGGGATTGAAAGACAACTATGCAGGCGATCAAGATGTGTGAAACATGAGGAAATTCGTTTCGGTGTGGTGACATCAGATGATTAGTTAACCTATTCCACAATGCACTGTAATTTTGTAAAAAAATAAAAGGAGTCACTTGGCCAAACATAATGTCCATTAACCGTGTTTACCAGCCGCTCAGAAGGTTTAACACTACTACTAACTCGCTCACACACAGTACTCTATAGAAACAAACTTGGCATGTTTCTTTCACATTTAAAAAAGGGGCAAATATCACCCCAATTTAAAATCACAATCTAAATTCACTAAATGACCCGATTTCCAACATATGTTGACCAGAAAATGTTCTAATTTTGAATCGCAAAACATAGAGAGTTCATCGAAATGCCCAGCACGGAATGATCCGTGGTCGGTATGGTGATTGTGAGCCAACCGAGGGTGAAGAGTGATGAGCGCGGATAAAATTGCTCCAAATGTTTTTATTTGAGAAACATACAAGTTTACCATGTCAATAGAAATTAAACTACTTTATTAAAATATAAAAACAGTTTTTAAAGCAGACATGCGAAAAAAAAATAAGTGCCACCCAAGGATTGTGATCACTACGGGCAGGACTATAGTGGCGTATAACCGGAAAGAGTTCCTTTTTCTTGTATGAGTGTACTTATATATCCCAAGTCCCGGGAGGAAAATCTGACGGATCACCGCAAAAAAGGAGTTAGCTTTATTTTTCTTATTAGATCTAGGTGCAATTTCCTCCTAAAACAAGGCATGGGTCCGCTCCGTGATTATTTTTCAAAGTGCATTTAAGTAATAGATAAAGGATGAAAAGCACATGAAAAATAATGGTGTTTTGATAAGTTCTGGTGAGCCTGTTAGACACCGACTAGCAGTGAGCCTTTAGGCGAGTCTTTAGGCAAGCCGCTAGGTCGAAGTCTAACAGGCAAGCCAGACCTTATCAAACTACAGTATTTTATAACGGTGTGTTTTGAATTCTTGATATTACCGTATTTATATCAGTAAAATAGATTTCGTTTTTGTTTAAATATCTTGAAGCAGCGTTACGTTTTTTCTGAATTAAACACACCCAATTGTGCTTTGTCAACTGTGCAGGGAGTCTGGTCGATAATAGTTTACTCTTCTGGAGAGAGATAATCTTATTGTTGAGGCAAAGCCTGATCTGATTTAGAAATGGTCCCATCGGTTTGAGAGGATTATCCTATTGACTGGTTAATCAGTGTCTAATGGTTATTTAGTAGACAGGTTTGGATATTTTAAGTAAAAACAGTTCAAATACCCTTTCACACGTATATCGACACCAGATTCTGACGCCACGAATTTAAGATCTTGATACGAGTTATCCGCTGTGCACTACCGAATGTTGATCAACGAAGGGTGAAAAGTTTTAACTGAAAAGATAATAATAATAGCAGAGATTTATATAGCGCCTTATGCTATTTGCCTCTAAGCGCTTTCACAAATGGTCGGTGATCACTGTGGCCCAACTATACCATAAACCATTCAGCATCATGTCAAGGGATGCAGCAGATCGGGATCAGTGCTTTCCCTTATCAGCAAACATACATCGAGATAACCATCGCAGCCGGGACCAGCTTCCCAAATATCGCATGGGTAAATCGAGAAAACCAAGCGGTTTCAATTTCTTGTCCAGGGAAATTACAAGACAGCTGAATCTCACAGGGCCTGAACGCACGCCTATACCATGGATGCGCTTACACTGGGGTCGAGCGCTTACCTGATGGAGCTATCTGAGGCAATTCTTATGGCTCTGCTTGACGGCTATCACTAGAACTCGATTGCGCACGGACGATATACAACAGACCACACAAGGCAGAAATCCCTTCTCTTTTAATCAAATGCTTCTCCTTCAATTTTATTTTTTAAATCCTGTATTTAGTGATTGGGCGTTACGGGGTAGTATGTTAAATTGTACTAGTTTGAAAGTAAAAGCAAAACGTTAAATTGCTTTAAACAGTGGGTAACGAGGCGTCGTTCTGAGGGGGCAAATTGCCCAAGTCGTCCCGCCAGAACTGGCAAAATTCTTAAGTCGTCCCGGTGATTTACTCCAATTAAGTCTGAACTTGACGAAATGCGCGCTTAGCGCGCGGTAATTTGCCCAATTTACTTTAACTTTGTCCACATTTAGGCTGAAATTGGTCGAAATTTCCCGAAGAAGAGGGATGAAAATGCATATTTTGGTCCCTATCGTCCCGCTTTTTCGAGCCGAATAGAAACGATTTCGATTACTTTGAATCACTATCTTGGCTGATTCGTAGTCGATATACTAGCCAACAAGCAGATGGTAATCCAACAATCACAATAAGCTTTTTGTATTGAGTCACCAGTTCTTTCATCGTTGTTTATTTCAACAATAAAAGAGCAAAATGTTTCGATTGTGTCTTTAAAATAGCAATAAATAAATTGCATGACTTGCAATTACTACTTTGGCTGAATCGTAATCGACAGATAAGCTGTCAAGCAGGTGGTAATCCAGTGTTCACAAGTTCTTTCACTATTGTTTATTTCTTTCATTTGTACCACCTGAGGCGCTTCTAGAATTTTCCTTTGTTCAATTGTCCTTTATTGGTTAACAATGAATATTCATCAGACAGTTATTTTTCTCCGGAAGTGTCCAGAGACCACTTTCGGAAAACAATAACGGTAGCTCTGACCGCTTTCGTAACTATAATGGACAGTTGAACAAAAGAAGCACAATGGATAATGATCAACAGAAAAAGGGCTAGACTTATATAATGCACTGGCAGTTAAGGGACGTAAGGGATATATGAGAGGACTGAAGTTCTGTTCTTCTTTATAAACACACTCACACTGATACTGGCGCATTTTATAGCAGAAGTGTAGCGCAATGCAACATGGGTATGGGTTCGGTATATAGAGGCAGGCAGACACATAAGTAAGATTTATCTAGCTGTTATTAGAAGTGTATCCGTTTGCCTGTTTACTGTGTGTTTTCTTGTGGCACGCGTCTGGAGTACTATTACCTTTAAAAAACATGATTACAAAAGATTACCTTGCAGTATTCTCTTTTTATTCGGTTAGAAAAGTACGTGGTTTTAATGTGAACCCTAGTTTACTTCGTGATAAATCTAATGCCTATCATGCCACACAAAAAATGCTGCAGTACTTAACACCACTGGCGAGTGCCAAATTGTGTAAAACGTTTTTCTATGGAGTGTGAACTGCGCACTATGATGAGATTGCGATTTATTGTTACGATATTAAAATACCACTAGTTAATCAATTAAAGGCATCAATTTATCCTGTGTTCGAAGTGATCAGAGCTATGGCCCAATTATGACCCCTCTATAGACCACCTCCAACCTAAATTAATTGTACTATATCATGTGCTATTTCAGTACTTTTGTAAATGTAAGGTTCGTCGATCAGTCAATATCTTGAAGACCAGATAGACGTCAATTTTGACTACCATGCAAATTAACAGACTTTTACTTTGATTTGATCTTAGACTAATAATAATAACAATAATGATAATTCTAAAAACAAACATAGGGAGAAAATTCCATTATTCATTAGGTTATGAGTTGTACTGCCCGCTGTAGTACAAAATCTCGAAATGTACGTAAATTTGCATAACTTAACACTCAAGTGTATGGGGGGGTCCATGTGGACCCAACATTTTGTTTTTCGTACGCCATTTTTAACGGTAAATTACTTTTGCCCAAAATTTTATGTAATTGCCTAAATATCGGTTGCACATATTTTGGAAAAAAATCAAATCGGCCATGGGGTTATTATGCTAATTAAGCATTTTGGTAGCGCTGTTCAAAATTGGTTTTGCCCCTTAAATCGTACTGGTGTACATTTTTTATTTTTATATCAGCAATGTAAATGTATTTATGTTCTATTATGAGCCAAATTCTATGGAAAAAGCCCTTCGGGAAAGTGGTTTTTCATTTTTTGGCGGGGGAACTGGGTACACGTTGCAAAAATCGGTTTTTGGACCGCCATTTTGAATCGGTGAAACCGATTTTCATTTTTTTTCCTGTTATGTGGTCGTGTTGATGTACCCCATCAATGACCACAGTTTTGGTAAAAAAATCCACCGGCGAACGAAGTGGTTTTCAGGTGGGGGAGGGGGGGGGGAGTGCACAAGACCTTATACACATCCTTTGTTATTAAAACGGAATAAAGCGCAATACAAAGGAAGGCGTTAGGGGAAAACGAGATTTCGCCCAAACGCCCTAGTGCGTGAATGAAAAAGCCAATTTCCCACTAACTTCCTACATAAGGTAGTAGTAATTATAATTATAATAAATATATTGGATTCTTATAACGCCCACCACATTCAACAATTATTAATCAGAACAGATTGAAAAGATGTATGGAAGGAAACGCGATTTTAGATGCAGGAGGAATCCGAATTTTACTGAGAAAACCTGCGATGACGGGCATAGATTGGAAACCAAATTCATTGTGCGACGCTGGTCCCGCAAGGAATCGAACTCAAGCTGCATTGTGAAAAAAGACGAGCACGTCAGCCCCACTCTGCATGTTTACTTACATAATGAAAGTGTATATACCGTTTACAAAATCAGAATAAGTTTGGTAGAACTTGATGATATGCATTGAAGGATGTAAAATAAATATCGCTTATTAAACATACAGCCTGTCTCAAGAAAAAATGAAATTCGTTAAAAGGGATTAGCTTCATAAAGAAACTCCAAAAGATACGAAAACAGTTAAGGAATGGTGGAAGTTATCATCAATAAGTTCTGGCTTTAAGATAAAGTGAATAACATTCGATACACTATTGTTTGTTAGAAGAGAACATGGGCGTACAGCAACCTGGAGGAGAGTTTTTATGGTCTTGAAGTATCATGAAAGGCAAATTCCTACCAACACCATGATACTTTGCTTCCTAATTCAAATTTTTATTGACTTCAACGTCAACAATTAGTAAATGCACAAAGAAATATTTTTAAACCATTTCTTTGGATATGGAGTGTTTATTTTGGTCGCAATTAATTCCTTCTGGCATGATTTTAACAGATACCAATTTTGTAATAAATTCAAAGCTCCATTTCATTGACGTGTAATATTTGTATTGTTTATTATTTATGAAAAGAAGATATTTAATCCATTGAACTGATTAGGTTGGAAACTATTGAAACTTGTGTCGATAAAACTACACTTGTTTACTTTAGTCTGTGTTTTGTTTCTTTTGTCAAGTTGCAATCTTTTTAGAGCTTCAAGACAACATGGCATAACTGCGCGAAACACTGCCCATTCATCAAAGTTGGCACAAACCATCGCTTTTTGGCGTGCGTATCGACATTAAATGTATTCATCTTCTCTTGGGTTGACAAAAGCAAATATGACGAAACAAACACTATTGGAAAGCCTGTTCTTGTTCATTAATATTATGCCAAGTGAGAATGAACATTTCATATTTAACCATTTTTGTTCTGATTGTACCACTTTTTTTGGCAGGCTGTATATAGAAACAATTAATGCGTTGAACAAAAATTCGTACTTCAGGATTTCGATTGACCACATGATTTACAGAAAAGTTTCGATAAAAATATTTTGAAACATTCGCGATAAGATATACACTATTTCCCATTTTAAGTTAAAATTACTTCCAGTATATTTCTTAACCATTTATTTATCCAGAATGTATGCATTACATGGTAGAAAAATATTGATCAATGTAAATGATGCACTGCCCAGAAAGTTTACTCCTGAAAAACACGTTCCATGAAACACAACATGAAAAGTCACACCACTACTTAGGGATTCTATGTCACCCTGCCTCTTATCAAATAAAGGCCAGACGTGCAACATTGTTACTGAAACGTATCTTAATTATGCTTTTTACGGACATGGGGCAAGACTTGATGATAGATGGAAGAAAGAAAATATAAATTTGACCTGACAGAGGTTACCTGACTGACTGATAAAGAACAGGCCTAATCTTAGACAAGGAACAATGGTTTCAACGGGTTCATTCACGGAGTCATTCAAGAATGTACGATCCGGCTATTAAGAGACTTGGATTTGATATCGCAACTGCAGAAAGTGTGCATTTTCCAATTTTCTTCACAGACACTCTATTTCCTATTCATTGTGTTACTTTTGCATTTTTGCAATACGCAAGCGACACGAGTCGATCAAGTGGTGTGGGTCTTTGATCAGAACAGGCCACAGGGTCTACTATTCCATTGTCCAAATCAGTGCCTTTATTTGTAAGCACAATTATGTTGTAATAAACCCACTTCCGAGTAAGTGCATTCACTAACCCAGTTCACAAATCAGCACCCTAGATTTCATCTCAAGTACTTCTCAAATTCCTCGTACAGTATTTACGCCTAATACCGCATAGTTTTCGATAGAAGATTGATTGGCGCACTTTACTTGGACATTTTTAAATGAACCAGTAACATGTCGGTGACCTTTATCAATTGTTTTAAATAATTAGTCTTTGGTATATTTGTTTTGTTTGAAAGGATACTTTCTTTGGTTGCCTTTTAAAAATCGCGGTAAATAGAATGCCTAACATTTAGAAATAAGCAGAAAAAACGTTTAAAACGATATATGGAGACTAACATTCATCACATTCACTACAATTGTGAAGAACGTCATTATTCGTATTCATTACCACATTGGTCTTGAAATCATGTCAAAAGATCTGGGTCTGACGCGAACATATGAAAACCACAGGCTCGAAGGAGAGCGGAGGAGCGGCAAAGGGGACAGAGGGAGATCAAAATGGTAGAGGGGAATAAAAAAAATAAAAAAAAAAAAAAAAAAAAAAAAAGAAAAAAAAAAAAAAAAAAAATAAAAAGTTTTTTTTTAAAAAAAAAAAAAAAAAAAAACAATGTGGGGGTAAATGTTGGAAAGAAAAAAAAAAAGAAAAGAAATAAAAAAAAAAAAAAAAAAAAAAAAACAAAAAAAAAAAAAAAAAAACAAAAAAAAAAAAAAAAAAAAATAAAAAAACAAAAAATTTCGTCCTTCGGTTTTTGTTTCAGATTGCACCTCTCATTATGCAACAACTATGCTAGAGATTCTTCAATGCGTATTGTATTGGTTCATAATGCATCAATTGAAGAAAAACATGTGGAGATAAAAGTTCACAAATTTGTGCTGTTGAGTGTGGCTAAAACATATTAAGAACGTTTATTATTATAAAGAAGTTAAAAAAACAAACTACTACAAAAACATTTTAAAGTGCCTGAAAAACTAATGTTCAATTCAGTGAAAGGAAAGATCCTAAGCTTGTTTCCGGTGCAGAAGGTTTATGATTGCTTTGTAAGGTAGTATACATGTAATTTTTATGTACGCGCTATTTAAACAAAATCGGACACAACGAAACCTAATTAACCCAAAAAAAACAAAGGCAAGATGTCATTTAAGAAAAATATTAGAATGAGCATTCAGACCGTATTTAACGGCTGTCGCGACCATTTAACCACATTTGGTTTATTTATATTAGAGGTAAGCTTAACAAGTAGTTTAAATATTGCAAATGTAGGAATTGAAAGGGTTAGTGTATATGAAATTCACAGATACGCCAATTGACAGCAGAATCAATTTCTTCAGAATTGAATTGAGAAAACTTTTACGAACAACATATCAAAAGTTTACCAAAATCAAAGCAGTGGAATTTTTTTTGGGGGGGGCGGGGGCGGGGGGGTGTGGTTATGCAGTGGTCTCAAATCATGGAAAGGTTAAAAGTGCGTCGAAAAGGACACCGCATGTTAAAGGAGCTAAAAGGTAAAGTTTGGCCCAATATGCGGCTGTAGTTCAATAGCTTTGTAAGATGTCATTTTTATTTGTACGCTATTTCTCAAAGCGAAAGCAAGAAAACCTCATCAACAATCAAAAAAAGCAAAGCTATTTTTACCAACAATTTTAAAATTAATTAACAGCAAACGGCTGTTCGACACCTTTAATCACTTTGTTTGTTTATATTAAGAGGAGATTAATATTGACAAAACGTAGGAATGAAATAGTGTACATGAATACACAGATACAGTATGGTGTTATGCCAATCAAAACTAATTGCAACAGAATCAACTTTTTTGATACTCGCCTTCGTTCCTTTTGACTTCAAGATGTTTATTCAAATTAAGAGAAAAGGTTCCCCTAATTGCAGTTTTTGTAACTCTAAACAATGAATCATTGTGAACCTCTTTTGGGATTCTGATTTTTGTTAAGTCAGTGTGGGATTGGTTGGCCGAGGCTTATGAGAAATAATCACGATATTGACTTTTTCTTTTCCTAATTAATCAAGATGTTTTGGTGATTTAGATGATACGTTTTGACCTTTTAGTTTAAGTGGTAAAGATTTTGTCCACTTTCAGTCTAAACATCCCTCTTTTAAGGGATTAAAGGCTTATTATCTGTTTGTAATTTTTTGGATCACCTTGTGTATTTTCATGTCCCGATCGCTAATAGCCTCGTCCCCAGAAGCCCAGATTTTACCGGAAGTGGTCAACATTTTGGTATCAGAAGAAAGCTACTATTTTTCTCATTTACCCTGTGAAATCTTAGGCCAAAGGATGTTTGGTTTGGAAGTAATGAGCGAAAATGTACCCCAATTTGGTCGACCAATATTAATTTCACACAGTACTCTATGGGGCTTACGAAATCAAGTTTTCTGCTCTCACATGAAAACGCATTGAAATATCGGCGCGAAACTTTACAGGTGGGGTTTTTGGGTGAAGGCCAATCTGTCAAGATGAAAACTTCATATCCTTAAATCGGGCCATCCCCCTTTAATTTATTTTTGTTACTGCAATTGATTCATCTGTGATTTCTCTTTGTTGTAAAAACTAATAAAACATTTAATGAGAAAAAATTGCAACAGAGAAAACTTTTACGAACAACATATCAAAGGTTTACCAAAATCAATAAAACAGTGTAGTGGTTGGTGTTGTGGGGGGGGGGGGGGGAGGGGGGAGGGGGGTTATACAGTGGTCAAATCATTGAATGGGTCGACGTGCGTCAAAAAGTATACCAGCATGTTCATCATCTTTCAAGGAGTAAAACTGTATAGTTTGCTCAGTCCAATTGTCAATAGCTAAATTGGTTCAATGTCGCAATAGGGTTAAAATTTATTTCAAATCTATTTATTGTAAAAAATTGTGTAAATTTTGTGATCTAATAGTAGAGGAGTCAAAAATAAACTGGTTTCACCATCTAGGATATTTTGTTGCACTATTAGAATAAAAAATGTGACTGGACAATAGAGTCTATAGGACATGTAGGAGGTCATTAGACATAGCTCTGTAATTCTCTATTTCGAGCACTGGACAACATTTACAAACAAAGACGAGTGAATCCTGGTGCACACATGTTATTTATTAGCCATTAATACATGTACCAGATTCCAAAGCTGTGTGGAAAAGCTCTTATGAAAGATTTGAAAGAGCAAAAGAGGGACTAATATTTTCCCAAGGCCAGTTCTGTTGTACAGTTGGATAGAAATCAAAGATTACAATGGTAACCCTTTGTCACCTATTTGACATAATGGTCCAGATCTTTGGCACCTTTGGCACTTGCCCAAAGGTCAAACTATGATAGTGTCTGTTTTAGATTGGATGAATTAACCTTGGGATAAAAGAACCTTCGGAATAACAAATTTTCAGATAAACGAACCTTCGAATTAGCGATCCTTCGGATAGACGAACCTTCGGATAAATGCGAAGACCCCGATACGATAGACCTCTTGTAAGCTAATGGGCAGAGAGGAGCTAATTCTTTGAATAGACAGCAGGAGATGTGGTTGTTAATACTACCTTTGAGACCACAACTAATATGTTTGTTACACCATTACTTCGTTTTCCTTTGCAAATTGCAGGTCTCCGGTGTGCGAATGGCGATAATACCTTTGATTCGAATTGATCTTTTTTCCTAGAAATTCCCAGAGTATTTCGACTGTACGGTATTTGATGTGTGTTGAAGGTGTTTTGCCTTTTACCAGACCTGTTGTCAAAAGTTAGTGACCGTGTCAGAAAAGATGAAAAATAGAGTTAAGTGCTCATTTTTTCCAACATTGGATTTTGACTCTTATTGCGGCGTAAGCGGGATAGGGTGGAAGGGACACGTTCCCCGTAACCTTTCTGCGCCCCCTTAAATTTTGGGGCGTCTCAGAGAACACGTTTAAAATGCTCGTCCCCTAAATTTGATACTTCCGCCCCACTGTTTATGCCTGATAATATCTGCGCATCCTAATATTCAAATGGTCGGAAAAATCAATCAGAGGGACCTGAATATCTATTCTTTGGACTGATGACCTTTAACTTGATACGAAATTTTGCACCATAGACAACTGCCTGCAGGACAGGAGCAGTGCTGAGATTCATTAATTTTCTCCCGAATCTAGCCTCCGGGAACCACCTTATTTCTGACGGTTCGAATTAGTTTCTTTAGATGAAGATTTTGCAAATCGAACTTTCGGTGAAGACTTTGCAAATCCAAATCAACGCTTCAACTTTAGCTGAAGATTTTGCAAATCCAAATCAATGGCTTGTTCATAATTTAAATCGATCTTTGTAACAAGATTTTTAAAGGGCATAGCGCCACCAATTTAAAGACTGACGCTGTAAGCTTGCCCCATACAGCACCTTCAAAAATGTGTAGAGAATATTTATGCCAAAGTGGCGTTGAATTATCAACTGCCGTGGCGCAGTCAACCATTCCGTACTTCGAAAAAATAGTGTAACATTGGAAAACGTAATAGAGACTCCTTGTAGCCTCCTCCTGTGTCGCAGTTTCTGCACTTTCTGCAGCCATCCGTATCGAACCTTCACTAAACATTTTTGTCAACGTACACTCTTTCGTTAAGTGTTTGATTATGCCATCAACCATGTCATTCTGTCGACTAACAGACTGTGTTTATGCTGGACACGTCCCCACTGATCATGATACCGAAGCTCCGTAACATCTTCCTTTAGCTCGTAAATACTCTTATCTTAAATACTTAGTCACTTCGGTGTCGGAGAACAGCGTAAAATGTGCGTCAGTCTGTCATCAACGATAGGGTCGGTGGCTCCCTGTGTTTAAGTGAATCTCCTTACGGCTCTGAATTAGTGCTTGACCTTTCTACAAGAAAACGCTCAAATCTCTTCTCATTGTAGAGACTTTTTCACCTGCGCGTCTGACGTGTCTAGAACCATCTATTCGCAGATCAAATGTCACCGTTTCTAGCACACTGGAGGAAATTCATCCGAACACAAAATGAGCAGTAGTTGGAGTTCTGATCGATTAGAAGCTCATATGCACAATCTATCTATTCGATGAAAATGGCTACCTTTACTGTTTCCATAAATCACCTTATAACCGTCCCCAATGATATGGTACAGAATGAATCTGCTAAACATATACCATACAACTAAAGAGTACACTTTGTGAAAACCATGAACGTCTTTCCAAAAACACCCTCTTAAAATTTCCCCTTTTGGACAATTACAGTGTTAACCAGGGTTAGATAAAGACACAGATGCATTTATTTTACATAATAATAATAATAATATTTATTTGAGCCACTATGAAAACATAAATATGCAATAACCCCTTTTATCCCTAACGTCCCTAGAGGAAAACTCTGACAATCACCGCAAAAAAGGGAGGTGGGTAGTGGTATTTTTTTTTGTAATTTTCTAGGCGTAATTCCCCACTAATCCAAGGCAGGGGGTCCTCTCCGTGATTTGTTGTCAGGTGGCTTTGACTGTTTAAAGGACGGTAGGGATATAAGACAAAGTAACTCAGCAAAAATATGGACTTTAAAACAGCCCCAAAACACACTTGCAGTGCATTTCTTTGCTACATATACATGTATAATAAAAATTACATCATACCTATTATAAAAAAAAAATATTAACCCCGACATATGTTGACCAAAACACAGAATTAAAAGAAACTTATTTGAAAGAAAATGTTGCCTGCACAAGTACTTAAATGTTGGCACAGAATCAGCGTCGAATATCAACTGGTATACTTCCCAAAGTCTGGGCAAACTAACAAACACGGAGGGCAAAAATTAGTCCTTTCTATCCAATGCAGAAATCTGACATTTGCGGCTGCGAAAAAGTCCCAAATTAAGAAGGGGCCAAAACCACATGAGAATCTTGAAAAAAAGTAAGCCGTTGAAATGAAAATTGAATAAGAAACCAAAACTAACTAAACATAACAAGCTGTTAGTCCTTCACGCATAAACCTTATGCGATATGAGATAATCAATCCATCGGTACTTTTTGATGCTGAGGACAGATGCGAAAAAATAACTTCCTCCCTTCAATACAAACCCAATCCATAATCTCACTAGCTGTGAGATTTTTCTTTATCCCTCGATCCATATTACGGTCACAAGTAACAATTTATAACAAGCTGAAAGCGTTTTCCCCCATTTACAGCATGCTGTCTTAAAGGGAAGGATAAGGGAACTTAAGAAGAAAGAAAAAAAATGTCAAAGAAGAAAAACACACTACCCTCTATATTTAAGAAAGGAAAAACACATAACCCTATATTTCAAACGTGTTATTATAGGGAGGATAACGCACTGGTCAGGGCATTTAATGCTAACAGTCTCCGATCTACTTTCCCATGGATTAATGCCTAGGATTTAAATTGTATCGAAAAAGCTAAAATAGAATTCCGCTCCGCTTCTTCAGACCTTCGAAAAAAATGAACCATGAAAAATCTCGTTGGTCTTTAAAGGGGGCATAAGCTGTCAATCATAATCAACAGGAGGCAATTCAGAAAGAACTCTTCAACAATTTGAGGCGTTAGTTTCATTATAACAGTTTTTCAACCAGGGGCAGATTCTGAAATAAATCTGAGTGTTACTGAGTTATTCCTAAGGATGCCAAATTCCGCTATTACCTGGTCAGCAAGCACAACAGCCGACATGATTGGTCTGCTTAGGCTCGACTAACATAGTCTTGCTATTGGAGAATTCTAAACATCGGCGCATGCCTGTATTAAAGTATACAGTTGTATTTAAAGCGGCACTGGCCACATTTTCATAAAAATATGAAATTTCTTCAATTTGCTAGGTAAATGAAACATACCCCAAATCAGAGATAGACATTAATCCGAAGCTAAAGACATCAAGTATTTGTACTAATCGACACATTAAAACCACAAAGGTCCACTGTCTGGTCCAAAACGGGCGGTGCATGCCGTTGAGAAGAATCATCATCAGGCGTGTGTTTTCTTGTGTTTAACGCCATTTCCGTAGTCTCTGAGATATAGACTGGTTCCCATTTTCTCAAAAAGTGCTTCCTATAAGCAAGACGAAGGCATTTTTGAGTAAAAGCAATGAAAACGTGTTTTCTATACGGAAAATTTTCTGCTGATTCCAAATCTTCGATCCCAGAGCTAATTTTAGAGAAGTGTGCCTAATTTGCATTTATTCAAAATGGACGCCATTTTAACGGTTGTTTGTACATAACTCAAGATTAAGGTTTGTAATGACTTCATTTTGGGGTCTATACAAATGTTTTCAGGGTTAAGGAATACAATTAGATCATTAGTTATAGCATAGGTCAAATTAACAGTTAATTTGCATAAAATTCAAAATGGGGCTGCCTTTTGAATTTTTGTTACATAACATCAGATTTAAGGCTTGCACTTCATTCTTGTGTCGATACATAGTTTCAGGGTCAGGAATTAAATTAGATCAATTAGTTATGTCATGCGACATGCGGTTGGGGTGGGTATACAAAACGGGGTGGGCGTTACTTTCACAAATATGTTTAAAAATGTTTTTATTGTATCATTAGAACAAGTTAGGTATTCAGCTGATTTATATTCATTTTTAAAGGAATTATCTAGCTGTGATATGGTAGAAGATTCAATTGGTGCCCCTTTTTTACTTTTTGAGTGTCGTAATTTTGAGTCAGTCGGGGTCAGAGAGGGTGTGCCTACGGATGAGGTGCCTACGAAATGAGGATGGTTAAAGTCTAGGGATTTTTGATTATTCGGGCATTGATTTTTGTGTTTATATCTTTTTAACCATGACAATGTATTAAGATAAATAACATCTCATTTGTTTGTTATTTTGTGGCATTCATTTTGACCTATACAACAGTGTAGATATGATGTTATTGAAGGTAACAAATGAGACTGCCACAAAATTTTGTACTTTTTACATCAAAATTTCACTTCCACCTAAGACCCTTGTGGCACCCTGTATATTGCCACATACATGTTGCAATGTCTTCCTTACATTTTTAGCTTTACAACATATATAGTTTATCGCGATCTCAAAAAAAAATGATGAATTACTCTCAGTTAAGTGTGAAACGTGATATGGTAGTTTCAAGCATGTAACACACTTTGCTCCAAATCATGTGTATGATCTTATAGAATTAGTGTCAGTTGACAGTATTGCATAAAAATTCAAAATGCCGCCGTTTTAAATTTTGCAAATTAATTGTCAAATATGGCATAATACCTTAACTGATGTCTAGTTGTGTTCTCTGAGCCTGAAAACAAGTTATAGACATAAGACTGAGTCTTTAAAGACTTAATCTTGAGAATATGTACAAAAAAATGTTAAAATGGCGGCCATCTTGATTTATGCAAATTAGCCACATTTCCCCTAAAATTAGCTTTGGGGGACCTGACGCCCCAGAAGATGGACTCAGCATCAAATTTCCGTTATAGAAACACTGTTTCAATTGCTTTACTCAAAAAATGCCTTCGACTAGTGGCTTTTTGAAAAATGGAACCAGTCTATAAATGTTGCCGGAGTCATTAATATAAAATCGTTCTTTTACCCATAAGGGCGCTGATTTGGTCTTAATCATTTCAGATGAGGGCTAATGTATATAAAAGCTTTACAATTATGCAAAATATCAATTTGGAAAAATCGTGAGGGCGCACTATTATTCAAATATGCCAGTGTCTCTTTAAGGCAAGTCATATACGTAAGATGCCTTTCATGACTCCGGGTCCTGGTCCCTGCAGCTGATTGCAATCACTCCGAGTTAAAACTTTGTAAGAGTAAAAAAATATGCATGTCTGTGTTCAGAATCATGTCTGTGTTCAGAATCAGCATGAAAATGGCATTCAAATGAGTCGAAACAAACCTAGTCTTAGATCAGCGAGATGTGTGTTATAGCTTACACAGAATCAACCAAATTTGAAAGGGTTATGTATAGATTACGGCTGTCCGGTAAGTACGTAATCCTGTTTCTAAAATTGAAAAAAAATGGCGTAAATTGAAACCAGTGTTTGAAAATTCTCAAGACTGGAAAAATATCGAAAGACATTGTGGGAAAGAAATGATTGCGGCCGTAGCGATTGCGTGTTCACTTTTCCGTGTCTGTGAG
Organism: Ophioderma brevispina; assembly: GCA_023653785.1. Taxonomy (NCBI): domain Eukaryota; kingdom Metazoa; phylum Echinodermata; class Ophiuroidea; order Amphilepidida; family Ophiodermatidae; genus Ophioderma; species Ophioderma brevispina. Next base: position 16,506 of record JAMKCH010025523.1, on the reverse strand, counting down.
CACCGAAGTACCCGACAAAAACGTTCAATTTTCTCGCTAGGTTCTATAGGTTCAGACCCAATTATGATACATATTCAAAATATGTATAGAGAGACATACTCATCTTACATGTACAATTTGTACGTACTTGTGGCCATCAGCTTTAATGATCGTATGGTGAAAATCCCTGATTGTCTTAACCATACTCTGCCGTCATGATCAATCAGAGGAATACCTTTCGTAAAGAGGTTACCCACGTAAGGGTATACCTTCTGAGAACTCGTATTGCCGCTTTAAGATGCTTTTAATAAATACATACACTGATTACCTGTAACATAAATGTAGTTAGAGGAGTACAGTATGTTTAATTAATTTGCGGCCTCTTTTGCTGCTTGGCTGACTACCCATGTATTGAACTCTTAACAAGTATTAACTTGTCTTTCTGCAAATGCATTATTTCATTTTGGTTAGTATAGGGTATTTTAAAGTAAATGATTCGTTAAGAAAAGCAACGTTATAGCGTTTATAAAGTTCATAAAGATATCAATACCTGTTTTGCTCGAAGTTGGTAAACTTAGATGCAATTTTCAAACTCAGTATATACATCTTATAGGACATTTAAAACAGCAATATATTTTGTGCTTGTGAACCCTGTATTATTTGAAATCTGGATTGTTTCTTTATAAGCATAATAACTAAATCGCATTAAGATAAAAAAATAACAAAGACAAGGCAACGTATGCTAACATTCCGCTAACCCTTAAAAACAGCGCACTGTTTTGAAATGTTTCCTATTGAAACGGACGACGAACATGATGTAATATACCCATTGAATAAGCAGCTCGGAGAATCATTTCAACAAATCACATATTGCATTACACTACACTTACGCTATGCTGCTCCCATTTTGTACTTAGTGATGAAACGTGAGGAAGAAAAGCTAAGAAACTAAAAATCTTTGAATACCATCTCTAAAACTGCCTTTGCCTTTGAATCCGTATTTTCTGTGCATACAGAGAAATAATATTGGTATTTAGCCATAAATTGAAAGGGAAAAAAGAGAGGGGGAGAGAAACAGAAAGTAATATTCAACAAGGCATTACACTACACTTACGCTATATTTAGTGATAAAGCTGGGCTACAAGAGAACAGTGTTTGACATTGATTGTATGACCCAGGTAAAATAATAAATAAATCAAATGAAATGAAAACGTGAAGAAGAACCATAGATATTTTGATTCTGCGAGTGTCAAAGGTAAATTGAGCACAACAATTAAGGGCAAGATGTGTTCATGTTCTGTAACCCTAAAAATAGCGCACTGTTTTGAAATGTTTCCTATCGAAACTATCGTGCGTGATGTAATCGACACTATCGCTGGACCAGCACGGGGGATAATTTAAACGAATCTTATATTGCGATGCAATACACTTAGCTGTGCTACTCCTATATCTGTACTCGGCGATAAAACATGAAGAGGAAAATATAGATCTTCATTTATCTACTTCAAGATTGTCTTTGCCTTTGTATTGGTGTTTTCTGTGTATGCAAAGATGATAAAATAGGACCAGCGGGGGATGGCAAAATTACAAATAGAAAACATTCAAAGGCGATTGGTATATTGCTGTCATGTAATATTTGCGGATGGATTTCAGAAGTTATCTTTTAAAAGCAAAAATTGAAATTGTAAAATACATTAAAATTATATGGGTTGTCCTATTCTGTAAACAGTTCGATCCTTACTAGGTGGTTTCATGTTCTTGGATGTGTTGACATTCACCCCAGTGCTTTTAACCTGTATAAAGAGTGAGTCATAATTTGCGTTAAACTCTACAGTAGTTTGGTGTATTTTAATGCTATGCCATGGTGTGTGTGATGAACACCAAAAAGATGTTGTAATGTTTTATACAATTTTTAATCGCTGTTAACGTAACACTGAAGTAAAAGACAATATTAAAACGCTGTGAATTCTACTACTATGCTACAGCTTACTAGCCCATGTATTGAGTTCGAATCTGTCCCAACCATACTATGCTTTCATGTAATTCAGAGGGTACCCCGCGTAAAGAGGTTACCCACGTTAAGGTATAGACCAGTTACGTCTAGTCACTCTTTTGGTTGCCTGCGAAATCCATTCCTGCGAAACGTTATGGCCCATAGTATTAAAACTCTAACAGATACCATTGCCCATGGTGTGTAACAGTCTGGCCGACCTATTTCAAGTACCAGGCCCCCCTAAAATGTTTACAAACATTGCTGGTAACTGTCTATACCTTCTTGTATTGCTGCTTTTAGCTGTTATTAAGAAGAAATACATTACACTGGTACTGTAATTATAGTAGGATGACAATATGTTTATTGATTTTCGACCTGTTTTGCCTGCTTGCTTGACCCTAACCATGTATTGAACTTTTAACAAGTATTAATTGTCTTCTACAAAAATGCATATTTCATTTTGGTTGGATTTGGTATTCGATCGTGAGTTAATGATTCGTGAAGATGAAGAAAGTACGTGATAACCGGTTATAAAGTTGTTACGGGAATTTGTTACTCGACTTGTTAACCGGATAGTGCAATTTTCAAACTCGTTATATACATCTTACAGGAATTTAAAACAGAAATATTTAAAATGAAACTTATAATTATATGAATTAAAAGCAGTCAACTAAAATTAAAAAACAATATTTTTAATTTATAAAGAAATGGCTAAATAATCGCATGTTAAAATAATATAACAAAAAAGAAAGAGTAAGTAATGCCATAGGTGAATGCCAAAGGTGAATTGACCATAACCAATAAGGGTAAGATGTGCTAACATCTCGCTAATTCTAAAAAATAGCGCATGTTTGAAATGTTTTCCTATCGAAAAACTGACGGCCAGGATGTAATAGACACTATGGCTGGAGCAGCTTGGAGGATCATTTCAAAAAATCACATATTGTATTACGCTACAGTACACGCTGTGCTTGCTCCATCTCATATCAGTACTTAGGAAAAAAAAGGTCTGTATTTATTTCTTTAAAGATTTCTTTGCCTTTGAAATTGTGTTTTGTGCATACATAAAAAAATGGGGTATTTAAATTGCATTACAAGTAGAATTATACAGGGTGTCTCAGAAAGAACGTTACCCTTCAGAAACGGCCATTTTTGCTTACCTAATCAATTCTTATCCTGTTTTAGCTTTATATATGAATTAATCTATACTCTTTTGAACATATGCTGAAAACACTAAAGAAACGGTGAAAAAAAATAAACAAACAATGACTATTTCCCTAACATGAGGCAAACATACTTTGTCCACGGTTAGCAATAGCAGGGAAACATGTACATTGTAATTCTATGGATTTGGGCCCACATAGTCCCTAAATTTAATTATTTGTTGCATTGTAATGCCTAAAAAGCATCTGAAACATTCACTTAATTTGTCTGCAGAATTAGTGACCTATATCCCTCACCCCCGTCTCCCATCATATGCAGATATGAATTTGGTTTTTAGTTTTTAAAACGCACCTTCCCAAATAATGGCATTGGGGCATAACTCCTACAATGGCATATTCTCCTGAACTCTTGGGTGTGTAAAGACCATCGTTCATAGTGAATGGGGTATAGACGTTTTTACGTCATGTAGGTTCAGTAAGATGGATATCAAGGAGAACAGAGAAAAAAAATTCTGGAGCATGGCAAGATACCCAAAAGAAGTCCAAGGAGATAGATATGATCGTCAACGAATAGGACAATCAAGGCCGCAAATAATGCTGCGGCGAAGAGAACGAACAATAAAACTCTAAAACCAGCCAGAAACAGGCCGTGAAATTTGAGAGTATTATTGACAAGGAGGGTCTTAAACATCTTTATGTCGGGGATATGCTCCATGGGTTCGTCGGCTAATGCTAGCGTGGACAAAGTACGTTGCATCTATTTTTAGGGAAATACTCATGTTTGTTATTTTTTCACCGTTTTCTTTCTTGTTTCACCATATGTTCACAAACTACATTTTCATAATATAAAGCAAAACAGGAGAAGAATTGATTAAAGAAGTAAAATGGCGTTTATGGAGGGTAACGGGTCTTTTTGAGAAACACTGTACGTGCTTCTCCCATACAGTACTCAGCGGAAAAACGTGAAAAGAAAACTAAAGACTATACAAATATTCACAAGATGTCCTTGTATCGTGTTTTTTTCTGTGACACAAAGTTAAAAGAGTAGTTAGTGCGGCGATGTGCATCCGGACGGCCAAGGAACCCCTCGTTTTAAAAAAAATCGCGTTTTTGCCATATACATAATTGTTTTTCCATATTACTAATCGTTGTGTTAAGAGCTAAGTCAAATTGAAGTCTTCATATAGAAAATCACAACTTTGTTACAAAATTCTGGATCAGGTGTAGAAGTAATTTTAGTCCGCCGTCTCACAGTCCGGCTACAATGGTAAGAATAGGGCACTGATTCATTTGCATCTCACGCAACATAGTTTCACGCTTTTTCCGTTGTCGTCTATGGAACCGGACGTGTGGGTTCTCGCGCTATAATTAATTTCACCGGAATTTTGTTATACACAGTACTCCTATGGCACTCTTACACTATACATAAATCGTTTACTGTATCAACAACGAAAAATCAGGTTCATCTCAAACTGTGGAATTGGGCATTCTAGGTGACTACCATTAGTCTTGTTTAATATTTTAATTAATACCCAAAAAATTTATATTCGAAATATCTGAGTAAGCCTTTAATAAGCTGGTGTTAATGTTTTGGACTGCATTGACTATATAAAGATCGATTGATTGATTAAATGGCTGACCAGAGATTTCCCGGGGAGGGCGCCTCACATTTTCAAACAAATTGTGTTTTCGCATATACATAAGGATTCTCCTATAATAGGCACTGTGTGAAATAACTAAGCGCAAATCGAAGTCCTTCATATAGAAAATCACAATTTTGTTTTAAAATCCGGATCCGGAAATTTTGGTTATACATGTTATCCTAATGGCACTGTTATACTGTGCATAAATGTGTACTGCACGAACACGAAAAATCCGATTCATTTAAAACTTTGGAATTGAGCTTTAGGTGAGTATCTTAATTCTATTTGACTATTTCTAATTACTAAGGAAAAAAAATATATATTTCGAAATCTCTGAGTCGCCTTTGAAGTTAGAAGAAACAAACTCTCTAAATGCAAAAGAGTGAATTTCACTCTTTTAGAGTGACCACAGGACCCACTCTGAAAAGAGAAATTTTTGAAACCGTTTGAAGAGTATGTTTTTCACTTTGTTATCTTGATAATGTAAATAAATAATAAAAATTTATAAATTAAAAAAAAACGCGTGTTTTTTTGTTTTTTGAAATGTTTTTTGAAAGTGTGAAATTTCACTCTTTCAGAGTGGCCCGAAGTCACCTCTAAAAGAGTGAAATTCACTCTTTTTGCTTAAGAAAACTCCATAAGTTTTGCGTTGAGCCATACACGTGCGTTTTTGTGTTATTATGGTGTCATGAACATTCAGAAGTGGGTTCACACTGTTTTTTACATTGGAGTAAAATACAAAAAATAAACCCATGAGCTCTTCATGCTTACATACTAACAAGTATTGAGTTCGAATCTTTATTTTATAGGTCACACAATTGGTAGTAAATCATAATGCACCGCGGGATGGGAAACCATAAACCCCCCCCATGGAATCAACAATACGCGTTCCATTCCTCGATTATCATATATTAAATTCTCATACGAAAAGACAACATCATTTACGACTTTTCATTAACTGCGCATTATATCGGTAATGTAAAGCGTTATGAGGTCTGAATTTCTTCTTAATTGAACGGATGATCGGGCCTTTGACATATGTATGGCCCTAAAACTCCTATGTCAATCTCCTCAATTATTCTTGGACGATATATTTTCTGTGAAAATTTAATGACCGAATGACTGGTCTTCTGTTCTGCATTTGCTGCTTAGAAAAAATATTTCACACGCGTATCCATACCTGGTAGCAAAACTAGTTCGGGTTAGGAAAGAAAAGGAGCGAGAGATAAAGCAGCAAATGAAAGAGCATATGATTCTTCACAGGAGCAATGTACAAGTTTACCGTTGGTGTTTCGTGAAAATTGAACTTAATGAATTAACTGTTTTCATTCTTAAATACTTCTTCTTTGTCGGCTATTGTCAATCACACTGCAGGATTAAGCCTCAGCATGGAATCCTCCATTGATCTCTCTCTCGCTCTATGCAGCGGTAGTCTAATACCAGTTGGTATTGGCCTAAGAAAGATGAATTTCTCACTCCATCTTTTCCTTGCCTGCCTCTGTTGCTTTTCCCTTCTAGTGGTGTCTATACTTTTGTTGCTGTACTTCTATCTTCCATCCTCTCTTTTATGACATTGCCAGCCCATGTCCATTTCCGTTGTTTGGCAATTTTCAACACATCCAATACCTTAGTCTGTTTCCCTTACCCAGCTGTTTGATTTTAGGTCTTTGTATTGTTATATTCAGCATTCTTCGTTCCATGGCCATGTAGTGCAGCTGCTAGTTTTTCTGCTTCATTTTAGGTTGTGAGTATCATGGTTTCTGATGCATATGTTATCGTTGGGAGGATGCACTGGTCAAACACCCTTACTTTTCCCACAAAGTGGTAGGTTCCCTTCATAATGTCGCTATTTCCACAATGCTTGCCATCCTGTCTTATTCTCTTTCGTATTTCATTGGCCTGGATTCTTTCGGAAAGATGAATCGTTTGTCCCAGTAGATGACTCAGATACTTGTTCCTTGTTGTGCCATTTACATTACTGGTTCAATGTTTGACATTCATGTCTGCCTTAGTTCGTGCTTTTCAGGTTCATTTTCAGCCCTCTTTTCCTCCTTGCTGTGCCCAGGTTTTCCCTAACGTCCGTACTGCTTAAGGGCAGTGTGGAACCTGAGTTTTCCGAGTATCTATTTTTGGTTTGTAACTTTGGCAAATATTTAATTATTGTGTGTAAAGTATCCATTTTCTAGAAAGAAAATTGGACGATGAACCCGATGATGGCATCAGCTTAATGTAAAACTTTCCGTATTTTGAAGAAAAATACTAAAAAACACGATTTTGCCCCAAAATTTTCAGACAGCATAACAAAAACAATTTAAACGATTTTCATGATCTCTTATGTTATTTTTAGAAACAAGACAAATTTGTCTAGGGACGGTTTTTTCATTTTTTTACAAATAGAGCTTTTCGAAATAATACGGAAAAATGATAAAAAAGTGTGATTTTTACTTTTCTTTTCCAAAATTTGATTATATATTGGAAGAATGATCTTTAGGTTAGAAATCGAAAAATGAAAAATTGGAAAACGTCCCTAGAGAAGATACCGATTGCTATCGTAGGAAAGATTAAACCGTACCTTTTACTTCGGTATTTTTGGAGTGTATCTTTTCTGAAATTTGGCCAAATTTTGCGAAAATTGAACACTGAGAAAATCCGTGTTTTTATTAAAAAAAGTGACGTTTTTCACGCCATTTCAAGCTTTTCTTTCTCAAATAACTTTATCTGTGAACTTCAAAATTGAGTTATGTTGTCAAGTGATGAAAATACATTTTATGCACTATTGAATCAAACATCTTTTGTCTCTACCTCCAGAAATGAAAGAAATTGAAATTTCATCGGGTCTGATTAGCGCTTTGTTACATTTTTTCAAATATTATTTTTCGGTTTTCGCAGATGCGTTCGCGCAAAAGTAAATTAAAACATTCGCACGCTTCATTACGCAGCACAAATTAACCGCGCGACGCGATGGTTGCGCCTTTGCGCCTGACGGCGTGCAATGTTCTTAAATTCCCGCCGTTTAGACCAGCGGATTTTGTGTGACTTTAAATGGTCAAATAATCTGTTTTAAATCGTCAAAAAATACACTCAGGATTGGCTGCAGTGGATAACCTTTGTTGGTATATAAAACACAGTTTGAATGTTAAACGTGGTGCAAAATCAGAAATTCTGGTAAAAACAAAATCAACCAGGTTTGACACTGCCCTTAAACTGCCCTGCTCAAAAATAACCTCGCAGTACCCCTGCTTAGGTAAGGTGGAAATTGCTCCTACATCTTACAAGAAAAATCCCGCTACCTCAATTTTTGCGGTAATCGTCAGACTTTCCTTCAGGACGTTAGGGTATAGATAATAGATCATATCATATCCTTGTATGTTTTCCCTGGATAGTATTTCCTATTTTATCACAATTGGATCTCAAAACACCAAATACCACGATAACGCTATCACTGCCAGAATTATTATTGACATTGCGCTCTCCCTTGTCTGCTATTGTTTCTAAGTACATTGGTATAACATTTCCTTTTGGTGTTCCTCTTTGAAATTAAAACCACACTTTCCTTAGCGTGAAACCATTCCGATTATTACACACGTCTATACTCAGGAGTACTTTGTTTTTGGCTGATAAAAGGTTTTATTTTCAATTAGTTGAACACAATGGACAAGATCTGATCTTTAGCAAATTAACCGCGGGAGGGATCTTTGCCTCGAATCTGTTGGAACCGCAAATTAAACTTGTAAAAGAAAATGGCATCATGGTTGGAATAATACCCTTACACACCGATTACTGCTGAAAAATATGCTCGCAGCAAGATATCCACTTAATAGAAGTTTAATTTAAAAACTGATTGTAGGTATCTCTATTAATAATTTTACACTTGAACGCGAAATACTATAATCATATGGGGTGTTGCAATTGATTCGGGTTTTCCTTTTACTTACCAGCATTATATTGTGCACCACTGTTTTAATGACCACTGCCTATATTTGCATTCCCGTCAGAAGTAGCACTTGTAATCAAATAGCAGAAAAAAGACAATAATATACCACTGTATTATAAATAAAGATACCACGTTGAGGATAATACACAAATGATGAAGGTTTCATCAGTTTTATGAGGTCTACATCTACTTTTGTCGTGCTAAGAACGATTCGGATATGGCCTTACGTTTGCAAGACTTCATAGTGGCAATCCTTCACGTTTTCGTAGGATAGGAGTATTTGGTATCAGTTTCTTCTAACCAAACTTTTGGTTGTAAGTGTTCAAAGGTAAGAGGAAATATTTAAATTAATCATGATTGAAACCTACTGTAAGAATTGATATTCAATTATCGGATTTTGTAATTTGAGCCAACGTTTGCCATCAGGTGGTAGGCAAAATTGGGCTCCCCTTGCCACTCCAGAGCGCTTTCCCCTCTTCTCATACACTTAATCAACCAACGAATTAACGTAATATACCACAATGATACTTCATGGCATGAATACTCAAAGTAACTTAAATGTGCCAACCTATGGCATTGCCTTTAAAACCCGTGTGTCATGAAAACGCAGAATTTAAAGTTTTTTTTCTGAGAAATTGTGACAACCCTGTGTTTCTATTTTGATAATGATGTATTGTGGAGGAGAAAGGAATTATCTCATCAGATTACTCTGACCAATTTTTTATTGTTTTTATATTTTGATTTTTGGAAGAAGAGAAGGTTGGCCCGTACAATCTCTTAGTTATATTCAGCATCATTTTGAGTTGATGTTACAACTACTTTATCAATTTAGGCAAGGTTTTTTTATCCCAAGAATCACTTGTATCGAGAAAAAGGAGAAAGGTCGAGCACCTTCAGGGCATGGCGCATGCTATCTGGAACTAGAGCATTCCTCCATTTCATCAAGTAATAACATTTACTTCACCAAAGTAATACAGAGAAGAGTAACTCAAGAGATGGTGGGATGGCCATAGGAGCAAAGCTCGATAAGTTGACCCCCCTATTATACATAACTTATTAACAGTTGCCAGAAAGGAACACAAACGATTACAGACTATCAGGACCTGTAGTGCAAACGAGACCGGACAGAACCTAGGGCATGCCTCCCTTTTCAATGACCATTAGGGACTTGAATAAGAAACAGGAAGCGTGTTCATAAACGGCCGGATTTCTTACTCAGTGGTAGCCTTATACGGCGATACACCATGTATACCGCGGCAGCACTGCCCCACAGTACACACTGGGCTAATTGCGCGGCGGTAGCTGAAGATAGGGCTTACTAAGACACAGTGCTTAGGTATACGTAATGTGGCTACTCTGCTTTACCTACCCCAATGGCGACCCTGTAGTTGCCCCTAGGTGGCGAGAAGGTGGATGTTGAGTAGACAGTACCGGTGTAGGTACCGCAGCTACCACGTAGCTCCCGCGGTTACCACGACGCCATTGTGAGAGTGGGTGACAATTTCATGAAATGAGGGCGCTATTACACTTGGGCTCCGTTTAGCGTTTTTTGAACGTTTTTCGGAAAAATTATTACGAAATTCTTTAAAAAAAAAAAAACCTGAAAACTTTACAAAACGATAACATATTTCCTAACAAACCACGGTGAACATGGAAGCGTCCTTTCAATTAAAAACCTGCATAAACATTAACATATAACAATTCCTTCATATTCATTTCGTACGTACTTGTTAAAACGACGCAACAAACCCAGCTTATATTCTACCAAAAACAGCGCGCACAACACATCCCTATTAGGCAAGATAAAGGCGTTGGGCCACTTTTAATTGAGGGGCTAAACAACGTTGTAGTACGAGGGGGTCGTAAGGAAGGTGAAACGGAGGGAGCTAAACATCCTTCAGATGCGAAGGGTAGAAGAGAATTATGCCCATGAAGAAAAATGGCCTTGTAGCATGCAATCTGTTATGGAACATGTAAGTGATGCCTAGGTAGACCTTTTGTTCTTTATAAACTACAAGAGAGGCTATATGAAGCAGCCGTTATGAAAAGTATCCAAATACATATTAGGTTTATGCGATGTTAGTACAATGACTGCTAAGACTTGGAGTATATAACAGTCTTCTCGAAAAGCAGACCCTGGAAGACAAACAAATGGGATTTCTTCAATGTATACTTACAATGTAAGTTGCATTGAACCACCCAAAAAACAGATTGAACTTGGTTGAAACAAATGAGTACAAATATCACTTAAATTTAATATAAGACTAATCTTTTTTCAAACGCATCATCAATTATTGATTTAAACATGGTTTTGAACTAAAGGATAAGGTAGGCCTACATCTGGCCAATCTATTCCTCGTTGTGAGTCCCCAGAGACTCTAACCGGTAACTGAATTAACGCCTTCATTAAGTTTTGGTGATTTCAAATATAAGACTAGCTTTGGTTGCATACCCTTCTCAATGTCTCTGGACAGGAGGGTCTAAAAAGACGGGACAAAAAGTATAGTGAGAAAAGGAAGTTATTATTTGATGAATAAGGGTGGTTTATATTCTTAATATTTTTTTCTAATCCTGTGTTTATTGGCACACGTGGATCTGTATATAAGCATACCAAATATAATCCTGATAGATTTGACCACTATAATAACACGTTTAGTTGTGTGCGGGGTTTTTGTTACCATTAGATGCAGGATGATGGAAGGATGGATGGATGATGACCGATGTTGGGCATGTTGGTCGGTCAAGCGGAAGCAAGAGTATAAATTCATGAAATGAAGCTCATCAAACACAGTGTGATTGATGTTATGATAGCCAAAGCCAAGTCCTGGGGCGGTATGCGTTTGATGATGGAATTCACGTATACTAATATTTCTTTAATCTTTAAGTCTTATTATGCAATAACCTCATCCTGATCCTCATCCAACTTGGTAAGGGTGTTGTATGATATGGATGATGAAATTCATGCATATTAATGAGGTATTTGTATATTTAATTCCCTATTTCTCATTAATCAACATGATGTCTCTGCGTACTGGTATTCTCTACTTCGATAACAGGTATGAATTTTAATCGCCGTAATTCATAATTCGTAACGATTTAATCATCCAATATGTTCATTCGTTACTAACCAACTTAAGATTTTTGGTTTCACCCACGGGTACTTATCACTACCATTTACTAATCTAAGTGTGGGCGCCGCATTAATTATACACCATTTAATTATTACAAAAATGTCTGCTAAAAGTGTTACCAGTTTGTACTCACGTACCGGTACAAACCAGACCTCTGGGTATAAACACGGATCATGCATCCAGAATATTTCCGAAACAATTGGACAGAAAATGGAAAGGACAAAGATGTAATATAAACAAAGGTTTCGATTTTCCAGGAATCAAATGTTACAAAAGCGTTGATAGGTCTGTTTGCCTTTTAATGGAAGATGTCGATAACTGTCCTCTTTCGCCGGGTAACGAGATGAAGCAGATTTTCTTTTTACAGGGAACATAGACATTACCGGAATCTGACCATATAAATATAACACTGGGACCGACGGGAGCAAGATTTCCTGGAGAAATTAATATGAACGTGCTAAGTGAAAAAGGTCATGATGGTAAACGGTCTGCCTATTACATGATTTAAGCATCTTAAAAAAGCAAGGACCCCAGTAAAACAAGGATATAATGCATAGACCTGGAAATACTTATTGTGGTTGTAATTGTCTTCACATCACTTGAGTCAAATGAGTGGGACGTCATTGTAAGAATCATCAGTCAAAACTCCTTAAGGTCACATCATAGAAATATATGACATTCGTGAATTATTTGCGACGTGTATTTTCCCAGTCTGATTGTGACACTTTTGGCGAAAAGCATTTAATGAGTTCAAGTCTGTTCATGCTTTTTGGTGCACCCAAAAGGGGAGATATTATTCTAAATATAAATACTGGTAAAACTTTCTACATATATTGGAAACTACTTCCTTTTGTGTACTACTAAAAGATATGGGAAACAATAATGTCATTCTGATTTTTGGGCATTTTGGGTTTATTAGTTCCTCCCCCTTTCCACCTTTCTTTCTTTTTCATGTCAGAAGTAAAAACAATATGTTTTAGTGTTTTAACCATAAAGGACACAAAAATAATATATTAATAAATATTTGCATACGCGCCAGATGAGAATTTCATTGTAGAATGTGATCTGTAAATTAGGTCTGTCACTCTATAAATTTTAGAACAGGTAGAATTTCAATAGCTATGGAAACTCGTTACATCGTACTCAAAAAGGTCAGGGACTTCAAGTACCTGGGGTCCTATGTTGCGACAACTAGAAAGACTTCTGCACGCAAAGGGCAAGCTTGGAATCCCTGCAATAGACTACACCACTTATGGCAATTTGGTATCTCCTATTCAACTAAGCTGAAGTTATTTAGAGCCTCGTAGAGAGTATCATGTTATATAGATTTGAGACCTGGCCCATGAAGAAAGAGCTACAGGATAGACTGGATGGTACCTACCCCAGGCTTCTTATGCGAGTACGAAACATATCTTGGCGCGAGCACTACAAAGCACAGATATATATGGAGATATCCCTTCAAACTCATCTTCTGTTGCCCAACGCTGAGCACGATTTGCCGGTCACTCATCGTGCGATTGATCAAGTAATCTCAGAGGTCATATATTGGCGGTTACCATGCTCAAACAGCGTCGTCCCTTTAAGGTGTTGGCATCATGATTTAAATGGGCCGTCGAATTTCTTTAAAATTTGATGTATAGTACATTCATTTGTGCTGATAACAAATCTGAAATAAAAAATACGGCTTACCATATTCGTTTTTGAGAAAAAAGACTTTCAAAAAGTACATTTTTGCTCAAATTTTTTTTTTTTTTTTTTTTAAACCCTGCAATAGACTACACCACTTATGGCAATTTGGTATCTCCTATTCAACTAAGCTGAAGTTATTTAGAGCCTTGTAGAGAGTATCATGTTATATAGATTTGAGACCTGGCCCATGAAGAAAGAGCTACAGGATATAGTGGATGGTACCTACCCCAGGCTTCTTATGCGAGTACGAAACATATCTTGGCGCGAGCACTACAAAGCACAGATATATATGGAGATATCCCTTCAAACTCATCTTCTGTTGCCCAACGCTGAGCACGATTTGCCGGTCACTCATCGTGCGATTGATCAAGTAATCTCAGACGTCATATATTGGCGGTTACCATGCTCTAACAGCGTCGTCCCTTTAACTACATTGATGTGATTGCTCGAGACATCCAGCAGGCCTAGGATCCATCTGACATCCCCAACTTAATGACGGACAGGGACATTTGGCGCTACATGGTGAACAGTATCTCGGCTGCGGTCGCTGATAGATAAACCGTTAAACACATTTTACCTCTCATTGGTCAACTATGAACAGTTACATTTGCTTAGACCCTCCCTCGGGTCCACGTAGCACGATTCATCTTGCTTCTTCACAGTGGTGGCGACTTTTGTTTGGTCCTTTATCATTTTTCACTTGGATTTTATCATTTTCATTTTTTACTAAAGGCCGCCCTGTTCGAAGCTAGATGCTCCTACCTATCTAGATCGTTAGGTGTGAAATGGGCCGGGCGACACGTTTTTGTGTCGGATCCCAGAGCATTATTATTTATGTGCTGTGATACTCACAACCTAGCTTGCCGTGACCACAATCTTCTCAGCTGTCTTGTGAGGCCCGCTGTTTATTCCAGAATCACTTGGCGATTGAAGAAATTGACAATTAAAAAGTGAAAGTCGCCCAGTCAAACTTGTTGGCCATTTTATTTTGTACCACGGGTGACGGGTTTTCCCCACAAAATAACGGTGGTATGGCAATCATGCCTTATAAATAATGCAGCGGCCTATGTAAAAGACACAATGATAAAAGCGAAGGCCAGATGCATTACAATGCATGACGAATCGTGCTAGGGTCCACGGTGATGAAAACGTTAAGCGACTGAAATTACACTAGACTCGTCAACACATGCCCGTGGCCACTGACCTCTCTGAGTCGCCGATTGAAACAACAGGAAGTTGCTTTTCGCCTTAGCAATATGGCGGGAAACAATGCATACACCTGCTGGTCCACATATTCCACACAGATGTTCTACTGTTATACAAAATTCCTTTAACTTGGACGATAAGGCGAAGCCATATTGTGCAAGGCAAGGCAATGTTTCAATCTGCGGCTATTCAACGGTGAGCCAGCCCACTATACATGTGTAGAGGTCAGTGCCGTGGGCTACTCCCAGTTAGTGTTAATTCCAGAAGCCCTGTGCAATTCACGTTCTGTGAATTGGGACCGGTGTGGCAGGCGATAATAACAGTCCGGGAACAATGGTGAACAATAGGGCAATCGATTCAGTTGACTCTTCACGCAACATTAGTTTCACACTTTATTCCGTTGTCGTCTATGGAGCCCGGACTATGATACCTGCCGGACTATGATTACTTTCACACCGGCATATTTGTCTAATATCGGGTGGAAAATTATGACAGATACCAATGAATAAATGCCTTAATATAATAAACCCAAGATCAAGACTGCAACATGGATGTTCATAGCTAAGATTCGCTCATTCTAACGCAAAAATGGTGTCGCCGGGTTCAATTCGTCGTAAAGAGAGTACCGGTGTAGAAGTAACCATTGTCCGGCGTACTCATAGTCCGGGAACAATGGTGAACAATAGGGTAATCGATTCAGTTGACTCTTTACGCAACATTAGTTTCACGCTCCGTTATCGTCTATGGAGCCCCGGACTTAGGCCCCCGCCGGACTATCTGCTTTCACACCGGTTCCCAAAATCATACCTTGATTCTCATTCTTAAACAGATTTATAGTTTAAGGTCATCTTTAACCCAATTTCGCGATGCTTTACGGCTTAAATACAACAAGAAAGGACTGCCACCACCCAATGACAACAATCGAACAACCCGTTGAACGCAACGATCATACGCAACGAGACGCAATGTTGGCAGGCGCGCGCGAACGTAGCAAAACGCAGTATGACGCGAGCGCTTCAACCTAAAAATAACATCAATACGCAGCGCGTACTATCTGGGTTCAATTAAACGAATTGAACCCTGGCATCAGCCAATGAAATTTTCACAGCTGTTTAAGAATAAATTAGAACTCCCTGTGCACTATTCAGAGGTATAGTTAGCACGCTCTTCCACGGATATCGACCAATGTAGACTGCACTCAAGATCTTTCAGAGATATTAACATTTACTATATGTAAATTTAGAGTGATAGTATCATGTGTTCCCGGAATATTTCTTTAACAGGAACTGATACTATTTAATCTTGATCCGAGAACATAAACGTTGAAACAACACGTGCATTCGGCCGGATTTGAACCGGTGGTCTTCGAACTCCTTGACTGAGTTTAAGTTGAAATTTCTAAAAATCTAACGATTATAATCTCCCAGCTTTTTTGGCTCAATGGTTTAAGTGTCGGTCTTGGAAAAAATTAAGGTGGCTGTTTCAAATCCTGTCACGAGCACTTGTATTGTGTACTCTGGTTTTCTCAACATTTATTTAACTTATTCTTAATGATACCAATACGCTCAGTTTGATGTGTCAAAACGCGCTTTTCTAACTTGTGCTCACCAACATTACGTGAATTTCGTGAAGGTTCTAACTGACATTTTGGTTTTTTAGAGAAAAGAATATTTTTGAAATTGACATTTGCTAAGCTATATAATGACATGTTCAGGTTTTCAAATGTGAATTTGTTTAAAGGTCGCACTTTTTGTAAAGTTTCCTTTAT
>JAMKCH010025522.1:0-19797 GCA_023653785.1 Ophioderma brevispina | reverse complement strand
AAGCGTACCCACACACGCCAAGGCTAGACCCTACCCGTGGGTAAGCGATAAGACCACTCGCAGGATCAAAATTGTGGCTTACAATAATTCCCCTTTCCTCGAATCCAGGCGAGCGGGGCCGTGGACCTGTCAACCACGTTGAATTGGCAGGTTTTGTCACGGTATCCCACTATTTGTTCCCATACACAATAGTTACGCCGAAAAACACGGCGATAAGACTCGCTCCAGTAAGGATGGGTCTGGCTGTCTTAAAAGGTTTATGCCGTTGACTTACGTGTTCAACACATAGGTTGTTGACTTCGGCGTGTCAACATTTATCTCTTCTTTTTTTTGGGGGTTTGTCGCCAGATCTCGGCAGACTCACCTGAATACGCACTAACGCATTCAAACGGACCAGTCAGTTACTATCAGAGGAGTAACCCTTCTTATATATATACGTTCGGGTCCGAGCCAGGCCCCAGCCACTCAGGCCGGCTTTTTGGCCATCTGCGCAGGTCTAAATTGTGTATAAACCAAGTAACGCTAACGAAAGTGTCCCTAGATCAAAATCCAGGATTCGCAATAACGGCACTTGTCCCATTTTTCGCTCTCCCGCGGAGGGCCGCTCTCGGTTTAAAAATCATTCCACTAGTGGGAAAAACGGCGGGGTCTGCGCACGAAAAAAAAAATGTTGGCGCAGGAACTCCCCAAACAGCCGACAAATACAGCAACCGGTTTCATGTTTCCGGTCTTACGTTATTCGCTGGCGTGGCCAGAGTAAGGCGGTCCGCTCTGGACTAGTCATTTTTGACCCAACAGTGTACATGGATCTTGGGTGATTTCTTGGTAAAGAGCAAGGGACCGGGGCATGTTCCCGTCTTACCGCTATTTCGCTTGCGTGGGAAGTAAAGCGGTCCCTCTGGAATTGTCATTTTTCACCCAACAGTGTACCTATTGGATCTCGGGTGATCTCTTGTAAAGAGGCAAGGAACAAGGTGTTCATGTTTCCCATCTTACAGTAATGGGCAATTCCAAGCAAAGGTTATCCTGGTACCCAAAAATTTAATTTCATGCCAGAACAATAAAGTTGGTGGCTCTAAAGAGAGCTTATGGACCAATTTTGAGATATGATCTGATATTTCAATTTTTTATCCAGTACGGTAAAAAAATGTGGATTTTTTTTTTTTAAATGTTAAAAATTGTGATTAAAAGTGAAGAAATAGCAAGTTCATCATAAAGATTTTAAGTAGGTATTAATAATGTCATATTAGTTGTATTAGACAAATGAGAGTGGAGAAAAAGTGATTATCAACTTTTAATTTTTTGTTTTGAGTAGATTGTTACACTTCAGTGACTCCCAAAACAAGATTTCTGTCATTTCCGTACCAAAAAATACCATAGTTTTAAATTATTTTGCAAAAGGGGGGTTGTGGTAGGAATGTAAACAAAGTACATATTCAAAGTAAGAATAGGTTAGCTCAACAATAATGAGCAATTTTTTCACTTATATCCTTTGTTAATTAATTACACATAATTAAAGTGTGTCATTACGTACCAAATTGGTAACGGAATGACAAATCATCGGAACTGGGAGAAAAAAAAGTTGTCTTACAGACCACCACCAATGGCTTCAGAATCACTTAAAACATGCAAAAAATAATATCCCATATGACCAATAATTTTTTACCTACTTTTTCAAAAAATATCTGAGACTTGGTGTTTTTTCAAAAACATGCCTGCAGAATTTAGCAACCTTAAGCTTAAATTGCTGTATTACAAACAGTCAATATGCCTAAAGTATTAAAAATATTAAAACATTTTGTTTTTTCAAATAATATTAAAGACCTGATGTAATCAATGCATCAACTTAAAAAATTGTAGCCACCAATCTTTGTTGTGATTTGTCCCTGATTTTAGGCCCTCCAAGCAAGCTGTTTGTACATGTTTCTATGGGAGGACATTTTCTCATTCCGTTACCGTCATTCCGTTACCAAATGCTTGTCTGCTTAATGTTTTGTATTTTAATAACATAAGAATTTTTTTTCAAAACTCATGTGTTTTATTTAAGATAAGACCCTAAGGATGACATTGTTTACATTTAAAATAATATTGCCTCATAAAATTCACAGAGTTTCTGCAAAACATATGTGAGGTGTAAAACCCATGTCCATTTTTACCGTCATTCCGTTACCAGCCTCATTAACATGCATATTTCCGAAACAAAAAATATTTTTGAAATAAACTAAAGTACACATGGAAGGTATGAGTAACTGGCATAGTTAAATTTTATTTTGTTTGCTCTAACTGATTCAAATATGGGTGATAACCACATCTGAAAGTTGCAAAATTGAGTCCAAACGTCATTCCGTTACCATGGAATTGCCCTAATTCACTTTCGTGAATCTGTCAGGTCAGACATACCATCCCTTTTATATTATATACGTTTCTGGTCCCGAGCCAGGGCCCAGCCGCTCCGGCCTTTCTTTTCTGACCTCTGCGCATGTTACATTTTTGTACACACAATGTAACGCTACCGAAAGCGTCCCTAGATCAAAACATCCAGTTCTCAAAACAACAAAAAAACGCGGGCCATGTTAGGAGCGTCTGTATCATAGATACACCGGCCCGGATCAGCTTACCACAGTTTGAATCAATCTCCCGACACACCACAACCCCTTCGAATTACTTGTGGACACGCTAATAGAAGAAAATCCAGATTACGCATACGGCACCGTCCATTTTTAGCTCCTCTCCAGCGGAGAGGCCGCTCTCGTAAAATCCACTACAAGTGGGAAAAAGCCCCGTCTACCGCCTACAAAAATGTGGCGCAAAACACCCTAGCCGCTCAGACCAAAAGCCAGGCTGGGGAGACATACGTCCCCTCTAGTATACGTTCTGGTCCCCGGCCGTTTGGCGCCCAAATGGCACATTCGTTTCTACCGGCGTCCTAACTGAACCACTACGCGACCGGTGTGGGTCCCCCGCGATCAGAAACCGGCAAGGCGGGGCACTTTCTTATGCAAGCCGGTATTGGCCCCTTAATGCCATCTCCTAGTTACTTTTGGCGAACCGACACAATGCTCAACAATTAGTCTGCAAGCTAAACGGGGCAATCCCTGCCGACAGTAGTGGAGACACCGCTTACCTAGCCGGCCCAAACTTCAGGGACCTTCACTGTAGCATGGCCCCACAGCAGCGCCACTTACTTATCTAGCCGGGCCACGGCAGGGACATTCACCTAGCAGCGCCACCGCAGCGCCACTCTTATCTTCCGGGCCACGGCAGGGGCATTCATTCACTTAGCAGGGCACGGCAGCGCCATCTTTTCTCTCGGGCCACAGCAGAGCCACGGCACGCGCTACTTTCTAGCCGGCCACGGCAGGGACAATTCACTTAGCAGGGCCACGGCAGCGCCCTTCTTATCTGCCTGGCCACTACAACAAAAAAACAAGCCTATAAGAAAAACACATTGCCCATCACTGACACAGGCAAATTTGCGACTAAAACATTTCATGAATATTTTCTCACCTCCAATTTTGGGCATCTCTTTTTCCATTCTCTAACGTAGGCTGGCCACTGCAGGTAAATAAACAAGGCCTATGCGCACAAAACAGCCCTAACATAGAATGAGCCAAATCGCTACTAAAACAGCCATGATGTTTCCCCTCAATTTGGTTTAACACTGCCTATAGTGATATCCGCATGTCCTGATCCGGAAAAAGGGTCAAGGGTAAAAATTTTCAAAAAGTTAATTGCAAAACGTCTGCGTGGTATGGTTTCATTGTTTTACTGAGTTTGCTTGCATTGCGTTACTTACTTCTTGGTTCCCTGTAGTAATTTGTACGTGTGTTTTACTGAATCATGAGAAATTATATTCTAAAAGTTCCCGAACAAAGGATCAGAAAAGCCACATGTTTCGTGCATGCTAAATGTGCAACCGAATACAACACAAATACATTTAACATTTTTTCCTACTTTTATCTTTTTTTTTTTTTTTTTTTTTTTTTTTTTTTTTTTTTTAAACATTTAATTTTAGTGTCTCTTGACTGGGGAATGGATTGTTCACTATATGTTTGTTTTTTGGTATTTTTTAACAAGAATAAAGGTTTAAAAGGTTATGTCCCCAAAAACATGTGCTGTGTAGTTTCATTTACATTATTCTATTTTACGTTTGCATTGCTTTACCTTCTTTCTTGTTTCTTTGAGTGAATATGTGCTTGTGGCTTACTGATCATGAGAAAAGTCCTAAACAACAAAGAAAGTTTTCCAAAAAAGGATCAGAATAAGCACCTTGTTTCCGTGACAGTGCCCAAGTAGCATAAGAAAACCAAACAATAAACTAGAACGTTTCCTACAAATGTCTCTATCCGTTTACGGATAATGTGGTTCCTAATATTTTTAGCTACTTTTGGATTGAACCACTAACCTTTATATAATATTGAATGGCTGTTGAGTATGATACAAGAATATATTAAACGAGCTAGAAAAATATTGTACGGGTTGAAGACGAGTACAATATTTTTCTAGTCGAGTGCAATATATTCTTGTATCATAACGAAAAAAAAGAGCATTCAATATATGATTATTATTTAAATATCAGCTGACTCAAGTCCAACCTTGCCCGTTGACAGTGTGTAGTCCAAAGCCGACCAGTCAGTCAAAATGCCCGATGCGATGCAATATTCAAAATATTATTGTATTACATCCGGGGACTTTTACGGTAACTGTCAATACAAATATTTCTTTGCACCACTCGAGCCTGATATAAATAATAATTATAAATATGGATTGCGCAATTTCAAAGTTTGGTGCAACCCCAGCCCAATCTGTTGCGTTCATCACAATTTCCACCTGGTAGCCATCACACCAACCCGGAGCCCATCACCCCCCCCATTAGCCATCACAACTTTGGTAGAAACTGCCCGTCACACCTGGTAGAACCCGTTCTCATGGAGCGTCTTCTATCCTGTCGAAAGAGGAATACTGAAAGCCCAATATATAGTTTTTGAGTAAATAATTTGCGGCCAAACTTTGAAAAATGCAAAAGTGAAATTAACTAAAAATTTGAGCAGGGGTTCGAAGTAACAACAAAAAGAAAACTAGAATGGAACAGGGGTTTCCCCCCTACAGAACAACGAACTGAATGATATTACCTCTGAAAATAAAAAGGTTCAGTAGGTGGCGATAGAATATCACATCTCCCTAAACTCAGTTCAATTTCGTACTATCTCCATGTTTCTGATGATACCTAAGTCAAATAAAACCAACCAAAATCAAATCAACAGAAAAGAAATATGCTTATTTTCTTTTATTGTGTAAGGTTATTAGGTCGCCGATCTTCGGAATTTTTATATTTTTGATGATTTAAATGCGTAGGCTCTTACATGATGGAGCAGTTCCTTTTTTGGCACATGGCTACTCCATCCACAACGCTTTCACACTCAAACACCTGGAATGAAATCGAACAGTCCCCTCAGACTTGATGTCGTGGTCTAGGCAGTATTTGCAGCTGGTAGACTTATCATCTGCTTTCTTCACCACTCTGTGACGACTTCCTGGGATCTACGGTCCAGGAAGTTTGGTCCTATTGATTTGGTACCTCTGTGAACCCGGCCTATCAGTCCCAATGCCTATTTCAAGGGTGAATTTTGAATGGCGAGGGCATTTACTTTTTGCTGTGCTTGAACGGGTCTGTGAGCGTCTGAATCAGAATGATCAACAGCAATCGGGCTTGCCCAACTTAAAGCATATCCAGGCGTTTAGTACGCGGGCTAAATGTCAAACCAGAAAAATAAAATTTGAGTCCACCATTTTTGATTCTTTCGTGCTAGCGAGTGATATAACGTAATTGATCACTTTCTCGTCTACAAACCGGCTAGGTTCTCTGTGTATCCCAAGACAGGTTGTGGGGCTTTTGATTTCATGGGTTTCCCTAGGTTTCTACTCCATCTATACTAAACTTTCTTTGATTGTTTGTCTGCGGCACAGGAACGCAGGGTAGAAAGGAGGATAGGACTGTCAAGATGCTACGTCTTTCATACTGTAAAGGTCATATTGCTGTTCTTGCCTAAGTAGAATGTCGCCTCTTCTCATCTTTGCTAGGCGGCCGATTTTGGTGGGGTGGGGCTTTTTTTTTAAAGAGGCTTGAGGCAACCCTTCGAGCCCACTTGATGGCACCCGTAAGGTATGTTTTCTTGTTGAGGAGATCGTTGCACAATGGTACGGAGGTATATTAGAATCTACCGATAAAGATATGGTGCCCATTCTATGTAATGGAGTGGCTCGCACCTCTTAGTGATTCTCAATAAACTTTGTCTGCAGGGTTTTTGATAAGATGGGTACGGAAATTGCATATGTGACCGGACAGACTCTGCCCATGGCATATAATCTCGGCTTGGTGGGCTGAATTGCATGGAAAAAACTTGTGAACTCATGCTTTGAACCCATATTAGACATATAATGGCTTCATCGATGCCAGTTCTCTCGTGCAATTGTATGTTTGCGGCAATTTTCTAAGACAGGTTTCCCACACAATTTTAACGGGCCAATATGGAAGTAGCACGCATTTGATTCATACTTTCCTTTTTTTCTGGGCTGTGGCCTCGGGCAAACGTTTCCAGTTCATCTGCGATAGCACAACATCTTAAGACCTGGATAATTGCTCAAAACGTTTCCTCTTCTTGTTCTACATATCAATTCAGTTCTGAAGGCGGGGTGGGGACCAATAGTCACGCAGATATAAGCTTTATTAGGCCCATGATCATGAGTTTGCCGAACCAAGCTTTAAGCCCTGTTGGTGTTTGTATAATGCATATATAGGGGGTCATCTTTTTCACGGTTTCCATTAGCTTTCACTGATTTACTTCATTTGTGAAACTGCTGATCAAACTGACACAGAATGACCGAAAAGAATTTGTAGAAATATCTAAGTGGAGTCATTCGGCGAGGGTTCTTTGAAATGCAAGGACTAAGGGTTTTCTGGTGTGAACTCATGAGTAGGGATTTTGGTCATATTTCGCGACCACCCGTCTTGATATGGTGGATAGTGGCCGTCTAGAGTTGGAGGGGCCTCTCCCGGGGTCACTTACTGGTTGGTTAAACAAATACCTTTCTTTTTTTTTTGGGTAGTGGGGCCATTGCCTACGGGGACTTGCCGCCGGCTGTCTAGGGGGTGCGGGCGGCGCGTCATGGTATCATCATTCATCTGAAGACTAGTGCCTGTTCATTAGCACGAACTACGCATCAAGAATGGTCTACTAGCTCTGAGTCATCATCGGTATCCAAACTATCACTTTTGGGCACTGTCACTTGGGACACTTTCACCGGACTGCTCACGGTCACTACCTCTGTCACTGATCTCGTCACTCCTCTCGGAATCGGAACGAAACCGTTTGTGAGTTCCGAACCCTGGAAGTTTGACTACGAGCACTACTAGCATTTTCGGGCCTGACTAGAGCTAGAACTTGCTTAGTGTTTTTTTTGGTCTAACTATTGGGCCTTGGCTTGTGTTCTGCAGAGACCAGTGGCGGTATACTACCAACTCTCGGCCTTTGCTGTGGGGATTGGCCACTAGCATGTGCTCTACTTGGAGACTTCGCGGTCTGACGTGCTCTCCTCGGAGACTGACAGTCCCCCCCCACCCCCCTCACTAGGATCGGCTCTGCTGTGATGAATTTGGTCACTGGACGTGCTCTACTCGGAGACTGAACGGATCCTCGTATATCGCCTTGCCTTTGGTGCTTGGCCATTGGCGCGTGCTCTACTGGAGACTTAGCGGTCTGAACGCACGGCTTAACTCGAATACCCATCTTGTACCTGTGTGAGGATCTGACGTGAAGTACTAGCCTTCGTATTTTGTCATTTTGGGGCTATTGGCATAAGTCTCCTTAAGTCTTTTGCTTGAGCACGTGTCCTCCTCGCCAGTGGAACTGTAAGTGCCCCCTGTATCTGAGGCTTCTGCGATTGGCTTCCGCAGTGACAGACCGTTTCTCATATATCTTTGGTCCTTTTGTTTCTTTTTCTTTCTCTTCACAACCTTTGTGATGCACTAGGTTTCGATTCAAGCTGCTGCTGCGGCTGCTGCGGCGGCGCGGCGGCTGCTTTTCAGCTAGACGGGACTTTCACACGTTTTAGCCTTTTTTTTGTTTGGGCTTCTTGGGAGTTTCAGTATCTGATTCCACCTTATCATCGTCTTTTTTGGGCTTAGAGTGGGTTTGTGATTCTTTTTCGCCATTATTAGCGGAGCTAATATCCATTGGCTACATTGATTGAAAAACCTCTCTTCCTAGTGGTTCAAGTCGTCTTTTAAGAAACGTAGTTCCCCCTTCCCTATCAGTCATCACTGTTGCTAGTCACCAATACCTGAAATAAAAGTCATTAGTGGCTATGCAAATGTGTTAATTCCTACTTTTTTTTTTAAAACTAAAGACCCTGAAAGCCTACTAAAACCACGCGAAACAACCGGGTTACGATTAGACCGGTTAGTCACCAAACTACAAAGTATTCTAAAATTGGACCCAAACATTAGAAATCCGCAAAAAACCTACATACTAAGAAAAATGTGTCACAAGTCTAAGTTTGGTTTTCCTCTGGATGGGCTCCAATATAGTGTGGATACCCTTTGTCCCGATCTTTTTTTTCTCTTTCTGACGGGGTCCCAGAGACCCCCTCCACACCCGAGGTGGGGGGTCCAGTTTACTCGCCGGAGACTCGAGCTTGCAACAGGATAGCACTGGATACCGGTACACGTGGCATACTCACCGAGGACTGAGTATGACCTGACAATTTAGCCCGGTTCATCCTAAATTCATCCGGCATCATCATGGTCCGTGTTATATCCGCAAGTATTTGTCGCAAAACCATGGTCCGGATGACCCGGCCCTAGAAGCCTCGGCGATAAACCGAGTATGGTTTCCTTCCCCTCCTTCCCCCCCTTTGAATTTACGCGGGTTTTTGAACTCCTCTCTTACCGCAACCTAACCCTATCGTATTTTGTTTGCCCAAAACCATGGCCCGAATGACCCGGTCGCAAATCCGGTTTGCCCGCTTTATATAGGCGGTTCGTGGGTAAAGGCCCTCTCTCTTTTTCTCCTGCGGGTAAGGCGTCTAAAAATAAAAATCCCTCTAGACAATCGTGCTTTAGCGTGCGCTCTCCTCAAAACGCAATATATGTTGACTTTCGCCTATCCCTTTTTTTCTCTCTCACATCAACCCCTCTTTATATATATACGTTCTTACGGTTCTGGTCCCGAGCAGGCCCAAGCGCTACAGCCGGCTTGGTTTTACCTCTTGCGCAGTGTTACAATTTTTAGCACAACCCAAGTACGCTACGAAAGCGTCCCTAATCACAATCCAATTTTCGTGCGCATACGGCACCCGTCCATTTTTAGCTCTCTCCAGCGGAGAGGCCGCTCGCGGTAAATCCCCCACTAGTCGGAAAACACTGGGGCTGCTGGCTAAAAAAAGGTGGCGCAAAATATACCCTACCCTCTCCGGCGGAAAACATCAGCCCTTGGCCTGCCCTTGGCTTCCACCAAAAATCTTCCGCCGCGTTGGGCATGGGTTTGGTGGGCAGAGAGGTTAGTGTGTCTTGCGCCAACATTTTGTATGTAGCAGCCGGGGCGTTTCCCACTAGTGGGTGAGTTTACCGGGAGCGGCTATCCGCTGAAGAAGCTCAAAATGGACTGGTGCCGTATGCGAATCTGGATTTTGATCTAGGACGCTTTCGGTAGCGTTACATGGTTGTGTACACAAGGTATCATGCGTCAGAGGGAAAAAAAAACCGGCCTGTAGCGCTGGGGCCTGGTTTGGGACCGACGTTATATAATCAGAGGTATGGTGTGTCTGACGTGCAAGATCACCCTAGATCCAATTAGTCACTGTAGGGTGAACAATTAGCGGGACCGCGTTGACTACTGCCACGCCAGAAAAGGCGGCCTGTAGTGGCTGAGGCCTGTCTCGGACCAGAACGTATATATAATATAAGAGGGATGGTGTGTCTTACGTGACCGATTCACAAGAGGATTACGGTAAGACGGGAAATGACCCGGTTCCTTTGCTCTCTTAACCAAGAGATCACCCAGATCCAATAGGTACAGACTGTTGGGTGAAAATGACAATTCCAGAGCGGGGACCTCTTGTACTGCCCACGGCCAGAAAGGCCGGCCTGTAGTGGCTGGTGCCTGGCTCGGGACCAGAACGTATATATATATGAGTGGCACCACCCTCAGAAACCGGGACCTCGACCTTCTGGAATCCGTTAGGGTTTTGTATTTTGCCGTGCTAAGGAAGCACATCAAAACAACCCTAACGGTCTCATTCTTAGACTGGATTTAACCCTCAAATTTACAAAAAGCTAGCAGTTACGAGCCGGCTGCCGTGGCCTGCTACTTTAAATGCTACGCTTTTGGTGTAAATGTGAGGTTAATCCATCTAAAAATGCAAATTTACACCAAAGCTTAGTACATGTATACGAGCCGGGGGCCACGCAGCGCGTTGTTTAAAAAAGACGGCTAAAAGCAAACCCTACTCTCTTACCTTTTGGACTGTTTTAACCCTCAAATTTACACCAAAGCTTAGCATGTAACTAGCCTGGCCACGGCAGCGCTTTTTTTTTCCTATAGGCCTTGCGTGACCTTCCTTACGCAAAGATTGCCTCACGTTTTAACCTATAGCCTTGCGTGAAGCCACTGCGAAATTGGCGGGAAGCTTTAACATTGCTTTACGCGTAAACATTTACCTATATAGGCCTTTTAAAATGTCGTCATATTTCGCTTGTTAACCAAAAAGAATTTTGGTTTATGAATTCGATTAGCTCTCGTTACATTTAAATTGCTTCTAATTGACTTTTGGGACTGTTTTTCCGCTGTGGGGAACCTTTTGGTTCTATCTCAATTTCAAATCTCAGCCAGTTTCCCCCGCAGAAGGTGCAATTTTTCTTATTGCACTTCGGACGTCTCCGGAAAATGGAACGCGAGCTCTCATTGCATCTCGGCCGGTTTCCCCTGGCAGAAATCGTAACTTTGGCGCCATGCGTCTCCTTGCATCTGGGAACGTCTTTCAGCAAAATGACGCGATGTTCCTCGTTGCAATTCCTTTGGGGTTGGGACGTCTTCCGAGAACTAACACTATGTTCCTCGTTGCATCTTGGGACGTCTTTACGCGAAAATGACGCGATTTTCCTTGTTGCACTCTGGGACGTCTTTCCGTCGAAAATGACGCGATATGTTCCTTTTTCCTCGTTGCATCTGGCCGTTAACGACTGTATGCTACTTATTCTTCTGCCGGGGAAAACGTCCGATGCAATGAAACCCAAATTTGTTTTCTTCTCATGCATCTGGGCCTTTAAAAATAAAAATAGATTGCAACCTCGTTTTGCTTTGGGCCGAGTTCGCAAACGACCGTCCGGGTTGGGGTTATCAAACTTAACTTTTCTTACCATTCTATATCTTTTGCACCTTGAGTTACTTTTAGATGGCAATTCTGATATTGCTACAATAGCGGCCATTTGTCATGTGGCCGTCATTTTAAGATAACTGTTCCAAATTAATTTAATGATTATTTTAAGACGTTTCCAATTTCAGTCATTCCATACCTTTAATAAACTTAATGGAACATTTACTGGGTGGAAATAGCGATAATCAGCACCACTGAATTTCTCTTTTGGCGGCCATTTGGGAATTCAAGATGGGCACACTAATGTTGTACAAATTTGTGTGTAACTCTCAACCCCTTTGGTGTATTTGTATAGATAATTGTTAACATGTGGCACTTTAATGTATGATATATGATCATAAATGACCTAGTTTATTGATGATCTAGGTTCAGATCCAGTAACATGGCGGCCATTTTGATTTTTGGCCAATATCTGAATTGCAGCAACACTTCCTGAAAATTGCATCAGGCAGTTTCCTGTGATCTAGAGCTACTGTGCCATAGAGCATATTTAGACCTTAAAGTTATGTTCTAAATTTTCTCAACTGGGTGTCAACTGTTATGGTTGAAAGATCCCTGCACTATAAGTTAATGGATAAAGTCCTTATTTGGCAATTATATCTCATTTACAACAATTCTTTTCATCAGTTCTTCACCTTTAAAATTAGGCAGTTAAACTAAATTTACAATTACCTCTTCGTTTTTTCATGCATGATTCCATGATCAGATCTGCATGTGTACACCCAAAAGAAAAATAACATTTTTGGAAACAGCATCACATCACCCCCACCACACAAACAGTTCCTTTTACACTGAAGCAATATTCATAATTGCTAAACATTTTGTTGCACTTTGTGCCCTTGCTAATTGCTTGTGCATAAAGAGACCTTTTTTTCAAGAATGAGACATATTACTCAAAAGTGGCTCAAAATCATGGGTGGGTGGGTGGGTGGGGGCTAACCCTTTTGTGACGCACTTTATTTTCACAAAGTTGTGAAGGTTTCAATTTGCACACATTAATTGGACTAAGAAATCATTAATTTGTAGAAAGTCTTGCTATAACAAGGTGGATCTTTGTCCATTACAAAAAAGATCTTGTCAATGTCATTACACATTGTTGATTAATTTTATACTTCAGTTTTTCAAACAAAATTCAAACATTCAATAATGCAATCTACTTTCAACATCTTGTGAGGGAAATGAAATTGGCAGACTGTCACTCCATATGCCCAGTGCACTTACAAAGTAGATTGCATTATTGATGGTTTCACAATTAAAGGTGCAACGAGAATTTCAAATCATCTATATTATCTTGTATGTAGTTTTTTTGTAGAGATTAGACACTCAACTATGGAGTTAAGAAAGGTGTTGGCGTTAAAGAGAAAGGTGTTCACTGAATACAATTCTTCCCTGTTAATTACAAACGGCAGTGAAACGTGGGCTTGAAATAACACCAGATGGAGATGCTTGCATTTGCACAGAGGAAGATTGAGCGAATCATGCTTGGCATCAGACTCAGATAAAAATAGAAATTGCTGGATCCGATCACAGAAGGAGTTACTGATATTATCGACTGTATTAAGAGTGCCAAACAAGATATTATCAGTCACTTGCTAGACGGAATTATAACAGTTGACCATCAAGTGACAGAGTGGACCCCCAGAGAATGGACCAGAAAGCCAGTACGTCCAACACCAGATGTAGAGCGAATTGACAAAACAACCTTGGTCTCAACTGGACAAGAATGGGCTAAAGATAGAGATTTGTGGAAACATTCTAGGGAGGTGTTCCTCCTTCGTGTGATCTAAGACCTGGATATGGATATGGAGACACTCATAGATTCCCTACCTTTTATTTGGGCTGCAGAAGTAGCTTAAAAGAG
Organism: Ophioderma brevispina; assembly: GCA_023653785.1. Lineage (NCBI taxonomy): Eukaryota > Metazoa > Echinodermata > Ophiuroidea > Amphilepidida > Ophiodermatidae > Ophioderma > Ophioderma brevispina. The sequence continues at coordinate 6,503 of JAMKCH010025522.1, read as the reverse complement.
AAAACAAAATCAAGAAACAGTTCTCAGCTTAATCCTTAAAGCTGATATTTTTGGCGATAGAAGCTTTCCCGTGTCAAAAACGCAGAATTTTCACATTTTTTAGGACACCTGATATTGAAATCTCTTGTTGCCCACCTTTAATGAATTCCCTGTGTGTTAACCACACATCCTCAGCATAATTATTAATCTGGCATCTCTGGTTAATTTAATAGACGCTTTATTATGTCACAGGATTCCACATTTCCTGTTACTGTTCTCCCATTTTTTTCTTCAATAAAACTCTAGTATGTTCTTTTTTGACATTTTTGAACATTTTCAGGTGTCACACACTATATTTGGTAGTGTTGTTTACTTTCATTAAGACACATCGCGACTCTCGAAGAGTAAAAATATTTGCAAATTTGCAGGAATGGCTTTAAAGTGAAGGTAAGCCTGTAGAATTTTCACATGTATTTTTGCAACTGAAAATTGTCAGAAAAGGGAGAAACAGCAGTGTTTAAAGTAAAGATATTAATCTCTCATTCAATTATGTTGTAGTCCGTTGTCCGTACAACATATTGAACTAAATATCAAATTTGGTCCTTATTAGGTCAACTTTTGTTTGGTCCTTATCACTGTAGGGTATGTTCTTCACCTATTCCCATTACAGACAAATAAAAAATATGATTTTTCATGATTTTTTCGATTTTCGGATTTATCAAATTACTGAGTGAGGCCTTTAATAGAGGGTTGTCATTTCTTTATTTCCCGAATTTGTTTTCGCAAGGTCAGAGAACATTTTCATATCTACCATGTTTTTCTCATTGAGAACCCTGATTTATGTCTATTTTGATTAGTATAAACAGAGAAAATTAAGTACCAAGCTCACCAGCTTCATGATTCTAAGCCTGCTGCTACTATATCCTGCCTTGTTGCCTGTGCTCTTTCCAAATGCCATTTTTGTTGGCTGACTACGGATGACAAAGACCACATCTTGTAATGGTTACCTCATATTCTTCCTATAAATAAACCTGAACCCAATGAAATTATCCCCTCTTTTAATGACTAGACTGAATAATTTAAAGGTGCTTGTTCTGATTTAATGTCTATTGTGTTCGCTTCATCGGGAACCATTTGCAGTTTTTTGGTAAAAGCAATAATGCGCATTGCAAAGCCTCCTTCATACTGTGCTTATGATATTATGGTTAACCATAACTTTTCAGGACGACAATGATAAAAATACGGCCTTTCATCTGATATCAAAATAAATCTATTCCAGGTAAATCAAGGGGGTCCCACAGATGATTGGGAACACGCACCTTTAAAAGTACCTTTGGAATTGGGTCGTCACCATTTTTGAACAGTGGTTTCTTGATATATATCATTAACCTAGAATTTAACAGGTTATTTTAAGATTTTTATTTTTTGTAACAAATTTCAAAACGCATTTAAAGCTCATTAAAGTTAAACAATTCTTCCTCTAGATTCACTGACTAAAAAAACCCCCCTTGGATAAGACCGCTTGTCGTTCCGTACATCAACTATTGTGCAATTATTTTGGCAAATAAAAATAATTCTCATCTTCGTCCTCTGTTTTTTTAAAGCAAAAACAGATTTCGTTCTTTCAAATCCATTGGCTCGCCCATACCGACCCTCTTTTTCCCTCCATGAATACGCTTAAAAGTCACGAACTTTATATTTTCCAGACCGCGCAGTTTCATGTATAAATACCATTATGACCAACTTCCTCCAACCATCTAAGATGATCATTTTTTCTTGACCAGACAAAACGTCCCCCCTATGACACTCGATCATCTAAGGACCTTTATGTCAGAAAGACTAACACCAAGCTCGCAGAAAAATACCATTAGGACTCAAGGGCCCTCTTCATGTCGAATTCATTAGATCTCCGTCTTAAACAGTCCATCAATCCTTATCTGTGTTTCAACACTCTTAAAAAACAGCTCATTGGTTCATATCTCTCCGCTCCGTGAATTTTTTTTTGGGAACTTATTCTTACTTAACTGTTTTTTTTGTGTGTGTGTTATCTATTTTTTTTATGTTAAGTCGGCACTCTTCTTTCTACATGTGCATGTAATCTACCCATTTAATTGCTTGGTTTATGATTTCTTTACAACATAATATATCATTTTTATGTGCTTAATTGTGTAACTACTGGATGGGTCCACTACATACACGCTTTTGCGTTTTCCACTGCTCCACATCTCTTGCAAATTATCTTATATATATTTATTTCATTCTGTTTTTTTTTTCATAGATTCATCCTTTTTAAGGGATTTTATGATTTTATATTGTACTTTTGCAAGAGATGAAATAAACCTTAAACCTGAGCTAACCGTTGAGCACGGAAGTATAAGCCCCGGTCTAACCAAAATAGCAATTCTAGAGTTAGATTCAAAATAGTTATGGTTTCTTTTGTTATTTAATGAAAGTTTTGGCTACATTTTGATTTTTGTCCTTTTTAAGTACATTTCATTTGGGGAGTGTCCATAACCTGACCCATCTTGACACCTTTTTTTCTGACACACTTCTCAATTCGGAAACCTTTAACGAATTAAAACATTGCTTTATTCCATGATTGGTTTCCAAATCATAATTGTGTCAGAAAAAGTGTCAGATGGGTCGGTTATGGGAAACTCCCGTAAATTTTGAGGCCAAGAAACACAATTTTTTTGTTCCCATTTTTTCGACCAACGGTCACCACCCATTTGGGCAGCCATCTTGGATTTCAATATGGCCACTATTTTCAACATAAAATGTATGATGGCCATTCTGAAGGGGTAGCTTTAAGCGAGGATAGGGGGGGGTCCAAAAGATTTTTTTACAGGGTCAAAATATGAAAAGTGGTTCAATTTGTTAAATGTCATACCAAATTGTGGTTGGTCACGAGGCATTAAAACAGGCGGTTCTCGAACCACAGTCTCGCCTGCTTTCGCGCTTAACTGTGTAAGACAAAAAGCACAGCACACCAGAGTGCAACATGGGCGCGTAAAGGGTCCTGTCCCAAAAATAGTTTGTGCAGCCAGTGCTCTGGTTTTTTAACATATACAAAAAAGCTTAATGACACCTTTGAAGCTAGCCAAACAAACTGTATCAGCAAGCTGAATTATTTTGTGATTGTTTGGATGATATTAAGTATTAGACCTAGCTTAGGCTGCCATAGCTTAACAAAGTTTGGGTGATTCCCTCCTTGTGTGAGCTGGACATGCTTAAACAGCTTAATGTTGACGGAATTTTGTCAAAACCAACCCAAACAGTACCAATTTGTATGATTTGCCATTGCCAAACAAAAGAATAACCAGTGATTTCATATTCAGCCCAAAGCAATCTGTATCAAATGTTTAGTAGAAAAACTCCCAAAAGATAATGGACACCATTACGTTACACTTCGGTCTAAAGAGCCGTCAATTTTAAAAATGAGTGTTGCGGAAGTTACATTTTCATGTCAAACAATTTGATATAAATTTAGAGACCCATTGCCTTAAATTAGAAGCAAGGTATTATAATACTGACTTGTATAAATAGGTTCATAAACAAACATATTTTTGAACCAAAAAAAAAAACAAAAAAAAATTGATAAAATTTTGAAAAAAAACAAATGACATTCTGATGTCGAATTATATTAAAAACAAAAATATGCACTTCCTAAAAAAAAAAGTAATTCTTGTTTGTCAACAATTTGTTAACGTCCGCAAAACATGACAGTCTGTTACCTAGGTGACAACTACTTGACCTTGTTATTTAATTGCGTTCATTATTAAAATCTACAAAGGCCTCTAACTCACTTCCCACAGAACCAGGCAGTAGATCCCAATCTATCATTTTACCCTGTATGATGGCATTTTACACCCATTTTTTCCGTCAACCACCTGTAACGGTCCTGCAACGCTAGAACGGTCCGCCAAACACACAGCATCAAGGTTTTTCTTATAAAATTGGAGAATCAAGACGAGTTTGTATTTGTAACATTTACCAGAATGATGAGTGATAAGAATTGAAACTTTTTAACAACTAAATTGTACTTGTCTGTGTTACTATTTAAATGTTAGTAGCAAAGTGTTGTTGGGACGGACTTTGGCTGTTACATGTCGACGGAACAAATACACGCGTATTTGGAGGCATTTCTTAAGTAGTTTAAAACAGAATTGGCAACTGTTTGTATTTATATTATGCATAATCTATGGTTTAAATAAGTACACTGAAATAAGCCACTCTTGTAATTGATTTTAATTAAGTGAAAAAAATATGTGCAGTTTACTATGATTTTAATGTAATTTTACCCATTTGTTATATTTGTCTTTACTTTTAGCTGGTAGAGCGTTACAGCTATAGAGAGTAACAGGTTTCAGATGACCCTAATTCAATAGATGAACTTCTTTTTTCATTTATTTTATATGAAAGTACACTTATCACAGGTACTGGATCACTGCGTGTTGGGGCGTTACTTTGAATGTGACTAGGCGGATCATGAGTGTATCCAGTGGCTTTGGTCTTTTAGAATGACCTGTGTATTGGTTCTAATTTCTATTTGGCAAAATTAAAAAGTATGTTGAAAAAAGGAAAACAAGACAAAATCAAAGAATATTAAATACACAAAACGAAAATAACAGGTTGTAGAATATGTGGCGGACATTACATCTTGTCAACACTAATATTCAATGCTGTAGTTGCTATGTTGCTAATATTGCTAGGATAGGTGTGAAGGGAAAAAAATAACTTTTAATTGGAAAAAACCTCTTTATGTTAAATTTTGAGGGTCAAACCTGCTAGCATACCAATGAGTGCAAAAAAACAGTGAAATCCCTTGATTTTGTTGGAGGATTTTAAGCAAACAAATAGCTCAAACCGGTTATGAATATATTATGAACTGTGTGCTTCCAAATTTAATTTAAGAAATAGCAGTACTGATTCATATTTGATCAGCTCTTTTTAGTTACTAACCGCTTGCTCCAAGATAATTGACTCTTCAACAATCCCAATTTAGCATCAAATCAGAAGGGGGGGGCCCGTTTGTTTGGTTAAAATACCTCAAATTACTGTAATTATATAACTTAATTGAGGGCTGTTTGAACAGTACCAATATTTAATTTTACATTCAGATTTAAAATGTTCAAAACTAATAAGAAGTAGAAGTATAGACACAAAAGAATGTCTGCAAATGTTTGATCGGTATCAGAACAGTCACAATCAGTAGTGAAAAGGCATACAAAATTGTACGTCCACAACACAGTATAAATAGAATATTTTATGTAAATTTGCGAGGTGAAAAGTTAGGGATTTTAGTGTGGTATTTGCTATAGTTTGTTGCATTGGTAACTAATTACATAAAGTTAAAAACTTGGAAAAGTAAAATGATACATTTTATTGTGCGAAAAGGAGAATGCACAGTATGTGTGAATACATGGAAATGTGAAATTAGAACACTTTATCATCAAATATAGTTTTATACATGGCATTTGTAATACCTTTGGTATGTAAAAAGGTAGTTTGCTAAAGTTATTGCTCAAAACATTGAAAGGTTATAAATTTAACAATGTAAATGCATTGAAAAGAGTACAACAAAAAAGGCCATTGTTGACATGATGTAACGTCCGCAACACCAGGAAAGGATCAATCAGAAATTTTAATTTAGGGAGCTGGTTTTTCAAAATTTGTTTCGGTGGTAAGAAATTACTCCGTGGCGAGGTAGCACACATGACAGAAACCAGGATAAGCCTCTTTTAAAATTTTTAGACAAACTTTTTGATGTCAAAACCAGTTAATATGAGGATTTTAGCATTCATTTGGCGTAAAAAAAAATTATAGTACACAGGAATATGAAATTTGGCATAAATAAGCCTTGGTGTTTGAGATTTCACACTTATGTTACTTGGGTCATCAATATGTAAAGCAATGAGGAGATTGCATGTTGTCTTAGTCAGGAAAGGTGTTTTTTAACAGAATGGAGGTTTTGCTCTACATTTCATAGCTTGTAAACATAATCAAAAGTAACTTAAGCATCAACTCATTTATTTTCATAAAATATGGTTGTCCAAGTTGAAAAACATAGTATAAGAAAAGTCACTACAATGCACTTTAATGTTTCACCCTTTGGTTGACACTTTTGGTATATGTTAAAAAACCAGGCCAGATAAAAACTCCAATTTCTTAACGAGTTTTACTTCCCACTATATCATTTGACACCACCCTAGAGGTCACAACATTTTCAGTGTGGAAGATGTAATCTTGCAAGTTGAAATCCCCCCCCCCCACGAGATAAAGTCAGAGATGTTTAGGAAGTGCACCCCTGGTTTGTCATAGGATTCTTTTTAATTCCTGCTTCGTCATTGGACACGACCCCAGGTGTCACAAACTTTTCCACTGTGGAGCTATTAACATGAGAAATCCTCAACTAAGAGCATAAGTAAGAGATGTTTAGGAGTAGCAACCCCTGGGTTTGAATTATATTACTCCACTCTTTCATTTGATACCACCATAGAGGTCACAAAATCTTCCGTTTGGGA
>JAMKCH010025521.1:0-19433 GCA_023653785.1 Ophioderma brevispina | reverse complement strand
GCAGCGAAAAGAGGGTTTAGTATATTTTGAGGGGGGGGAAATTTCGTAAAGCAAGAAGGAAGTGATGGACCGCAAAAAATTCAAAATGAAATATTGGGGGCCCGGTCCCGATAATAAAATACATGAGTTAGTCAGTTTAATCGGTTTTTTTTAATTATATTTAACTTGTTTTAATTCTATTATGATTTACATATAACGACAACATCAACCGCATGACATATGATGAAAATCAAACTATAGGGCCTACATGTGTGACAGAATATTTATTAACAATTTCTGCATGTTGTCGCCTAGGTATATATAATGTGTTTGCAGTCCCGTTAACCTTTGTGTACAGAATAGGCCCTAGAGATTGACAAAGCAATGCAACATGACTCGAAACACCATATCGAATGAAATCCAGATTTATTGTAATGGAAACATATTTAAGTACGTGAATTTAACGTTGCCAACTATTCTTAACTTGCACCCTCTGCGGCAAATGACATAATGCCAGAAAATAAAAAATTCAGCAAGCTAGGGGGTCACATTGTGACGTAATCCTAGCGGACCGCAAAACACGATATTGCCTCTAACTTGCAGCCCATTCAGGTTACCTTAAGACTTCTAACCGTAAATGCCCAGGGGTTTGGACATTACGGCGTGCTATTTCGAAGCAACATCCGCACACTACGCAGTACTTCATATTTATCGTAATATATGAAGATGTCTGACCAACAATTTATTCAATCCAAGAGAATTTTAAGATGTTTATTTTATCATGTACACCATCGAATTATGCTCATATTCACCAGAGCTGGTTATAGGTTTTAACATTAGATCGGGCAGTTTCCTGGGCAACTTTCTTATGTCAGAATTGTAAAGGATATGGATTACAAAGACTATAATTCGATATAGATATAAACTCTAGAGTCCACTTGATCTTTGTTTAGAGTGACATTCAACATTAAAACTTTCACATCATAAAGTGAAACAAGTTGATACATTGATGTGTATGTAGGAATGTGTGTGTAGGCCTGGGGGTGTATATGTCTATAATTACTTCATAAAAAAAGATATACGTTTCGAAAGAAAAAAATAATGAAAAAGAAATTTTGTATTCATAATTGGGACCCAACAGAGCATGGGTTCCAATTGAAAACCATATTCTTCTTGGATTTTTATTTCAATTTACCATGATTTTTATTGGCAACGACAACAAACTGGTCCAGGTGAATATTGACTTTGACTCGGGAGAAACTTGTATGGAGACCCATCCTGTAACTAGGGGCGCTTCAAAGCTTGTTACGGACAATTCTTTGTTCGTGGGACCTGCTTTGATTCCAGGGTATTGGAGCGGCATTGATCCATGGGCAACTAAATGAATCGTTCAAATACTTAAACTTTTAATAGAGTCCTGCCCATGTTGTTTTCAATGTACGAACAAAAGAATCACATATCCGTAATGCGTCCATCAAGTTAATATTGTGGACCATGGATATCCGTTTGAATTGCAAAATATCACTGCAAATAAACAACGGTTCGGATTTATCTGTTGGAACAAATGTTGGCATATCATTTCATACCACAATCAAAGCCGTGGCGGACAATAGGCCATTGATCGGGAATAATCTCCGACGACGACCAGTTTTATACCTACTAAGTGGAGTCATGGAGCACTGCCACAAAAAACGCAATTCATAATGCACCAGCTTTATTCGTTCATTTTAAAAAACGAGGGCGAAATACCCAGATTCCAGGATTGAGAGGTTTTAAAATGCCCCATTTTTTGTCATGTAAAACAAGTCTTAGGTCCAAAGATACCCAAACAACTTCTTTCGTGATTTACTCGAAAACGTATATTTTTTGATAATAATAAAACCGGACATCTAAGTTAATGAACAGACAGTAGTGTCAGCGTGGTGTATGTATTGTTGTGTGTGTGTTTTGGGGGTGGGGGGGTTGGGGGGGGTGTGTGTGTGGCGTGTGTTATGTGTTGGGTATGTATGCGGTTGTGGAGGTGTGGTGGTCGTGGTTATATATAACACAATTCTATAGTTTTATGGTTGGAATTAACTGTGGAAGTTCTGGGGCTGGACGAAAAGCTTGTGAAATAAAGATGGTTAACTTCATCTGCGCAGTTTCAAGGTGTTTTCTCTCAAATTAAGTACTTAGGTAGAGGACGTTGCCGGTAGGTTGCTAAGTAACTGGATGGTCAGAATCTTCTATAGTAGATTCCAATTGATGGTGAGTTAGTTAGAGTTTATGGGCAGAGTTTGGACTTCGTCCATTACTCAAAATAGGGACAGAAATACCCCAGAAATCTTCGATTCTCTCGCATACAAAAGAGATCGGATTGTTTTTATCCTAGGTGATGCCTGGTGTCTGCCAAGGAATTGGTTTTTAAACATTGCCTACAACAAAACATATCATAAATTTAAAAGGCATCATAAATTAGAAGGCTCTTCTGTTTTTTTAGTACTGTGTGTGTAACCAATGCAGAACTTTATCTTCACTGATTCTAAAAGTCAGCTTTCACCGGCTTTCACTGGACCTATTTGTATTGGGTTGCGCTTTCTTTGAGTATTCTAGAGTTTATGCTTTGACTTTTGATTGGACTTGAATGGCCCCCAACCGCTTAGCGACAATTCATACCACAAAACACGGACTAAAGTTTTACTACTCATCCCCTCAATCATACCTCCACCTACAAAAAACGTAGAGACTAATTCCACTATCAACTGGAATTTTAGTATATTGTAAGTGAGTGTGGGACTCGCAACCCTCCCACAACGAGATGTTTTACCTTTCCATTCATTCTCATGGTTAGGGTGAGACAAGTGAGTTGAAGGACTGCCCAAGGAAACAAACACGCGCCTCCAACCATTGAGAAGATAAGAGCACATTTGACTTCCTCCACCATGCGATTTTAATCTGTGTAGCGGACGGACGGCCCTGGGAGCGCCCCGGAGGACGGGTGAAGTTGCAAGAGGCGAACTTGCGCTCCTCTGTAGATCAGTTCTTCACGTATTATACAACCCAGCCTCGCCTCGTCGTCAGATTACATCACCACGTCAAGTACCTGGGAACAGGATTACAGCAGACTGAACGGTTTCCGCAGTGCTTAGTACCGCTAGGGTGGTCATGATCGTTAAACCTGAATCAAGCAGTGGACGTTGCGCTGATTGGCAATTACCGACATGACTTGCTTAATTAGTACTGACGTACTGGAAATAATTGTAGGCAGAGGTACGGATAACCATTGGGACATTATATGTGAAAAAATAATACCCTAAGAAAATGACAGGCTAACTTCCAATCCGTTTCACAGCCCCCTCCCCAGATGTGCAGTCCAGGACACAGACGTATGCAAGTTCAAACGGGATTGGAATGCGCACCGAAAACAAACCATGCCCTATTATTAATCCTATACCTACATCTCGTTGAGCCACAGCAGTCAAGCGTAGTCATCGCTCCATTCAGGGTTGTCATCACAGCAGTATCGGGTTGTCATCGTACAGCCTGGTTCGCCTCGATCAAGTATTGCAGAATATACCAACCAGTCAGTGTTCGTCACTGTGTGTTGGCCCCACCTTCACCATCACTCCGTCAACACGCCGTCCGCAATGTTGGACGAGTTACTCACGGACAGTATGGAGCTTGGCTTAATTCACTATCGCTCCGGACGCCGTCGTCTATATCACATACGGAGTTCTATTGTAGTGACAAGGTTGGGGGATCATCCCATTACACAGCACACCACCCAGACTGGTTCGGTGGTTTTTTTCATATTGTAAACAACTAATCTGGTATCTACAATAACCTGCCTCAGGCGCTGTTCGGTTAATCTAAGCCCGCAGATCCATCTCCAAGGTTGCAGTTATCTAGCTATCCTATCGACGTCCCATGTGAGTCTTTTGCCCGGGCTGGTCGTCATCCAAGTCGTATGGCCCGTTGGACATTCATCAAAGTCGTCTGGCGCAGTCTGCCTTGTCTCAAGTAGTCCGGCCGTTTGCTCCGTCATCCAAGTTGTTCACGGCCATCTGGCCTTATCCCAAAGTCGTTGGCACGTCTGCCATTTTTCAAGTCATCCGGCACGGCTGCCATTCGTCTCAAGTCAGCAGGCCCGTGGCCAATACATCCACGGTCCTGAGGGAAAGCTGCAATCTTAACTTTCTTTCACCGTGAACAAAGCTTGCACCAGACACCTGTGTTGGGATTCACCAGTCCGCAGAAAGCATCGATTGTCTAATTTATGTCTACAATACCCATCCAAATTGCTCAACACGAACAAATTTATGCTTGAGTAAGTGTGATTGTCGCCGATCATTGGATAATTTCTTGTAGAATTACTTAATATACAAGGTCTCAATCCTCACTCTTCCTCCTCCCCTCCTACTCATATAAAATCAAAATGTATCTGACAATATTCACAATCAGCGGAACCTATGGGGCTTGCGCCGTCGCGCTTAGGATTCCTCCTTGGTTTTATACCGTCAACTACTAGAGCAGGATCAGTCTGCTTGCTTCCGATGTTTCAGTCACATCTCCCTGCTGAATTCGGTACATGCAAATACTTCATCTGCTTCATCGGCCTCGCGTCCTCCCTGATATTTATACTTTATGGTACGGACGGGTACGAAGGTACCACGTTCCGGACTTTACCTCGCACTGCAGGACCACGTCCACTTTCAGCCTCTGCTCCTTACAAACGTCTCTCAACCCTTAGCGTGTCAGTTCATTTGTGCTTCTTCACTTGTTGGAGACTCGTCGCCCTCCATCTCATCCTCGCTCATTGGTCTTATCTGACTCACATTATTTTGACTGCAGGCAGCTAATCAATCGCACGCCACTCGACCATGACTAAGTCCATTCCTCTTATCGTAGGAGCCCCGTCCTCGTCATGTGTCCCTTGCGTCAACATCATTTTCGGCTCCATTCCGGCTGCAGCTGCAACTCTCTTGTCGTCGCGACCACCGGGCCTTCTATAGGCCCTCTATTCCGTGGCCAACAGGTCCAACCGCGATGCTCTTACTTCTGGCAAATGGTAGTTCCACCGACCACTCTGCGTCCGTTATAGAGCTAACTCTATCCCATGAACTACTTCGGCTTACTGAGGGCAGACGTCTGGAACCGGAAAACCACAGCTAGAGACGCGGTACCACCAGGATGGTCCCTCCCACGGCAGGGGCTAACTTCCTGGAAAGTCGCCAACGTCCTCGTATGTTAACAACCAGAAGAACTGAACTGCCCAAAACACAGACATGCACCAATCGGTAGTAAGTTCCGTTTCTGTCTCTTCATACTGAACTAAAAGCGTGCCTTGCCCTATCATGAATTCCCCTAATACGCTCTCTAAACTCCTCCGCATAGTCTGTTGGGCATCTCCTCATTTGGTACGCACCAACCACCAGTCAACGGGAACATCTCACTTCTCGCCCCAACATCATAATATTTGGGCTCTCACCGGCGACTCTTGAACACTTGAAATCGAGAAAGCGAAGCCATATATGAGAGATACTGGTCCCATCCTGTGATCTTGAACGGTGGATCATGAGTGAGCAACGGCTTGATTGGCAATAGTCGGTTGTTAACGCTCGACAAGGACCATCGACTTCGGGGTTGTACGGGATGTCGTAACGTTCGACAATCCCCAATATCCGACATATCTCTCTGAATACCTTTGACTCGAAGTACCGCCCTGGTCGGAATGGAGGTCCGTTCGGAGCTCCAAACCTACGACGAAATTCATCCACAAAATGCCGCTGCAAAACCGTCTCGGCAAATTGAACTATTATGGCATATGCATCATCCAACGGGCCAGGAATCGCCAACGACTAGATATATGCATTTCCTCATCCGTCTCGGCAGAGGGCTCCCCCCAAACACATCCAATGCTACCCGTTCCAGAGGAGCCCCTAATTGTACTGTGAAGGGTGTGGCTCGCGTGACGCCGTTGGCGGCTCCCTTCCTCCTCGCGCACGAAGCCTACACACATGCGTAGATAGGACATCACGTCGGCAACTCATCCCAACCCAATAGTACCTTTCTCGACCTTTGGAGAGGGTTCTTGTTCCGACTCAGGTGGCTCCTGCCGTCGAGTGCGTGCCAGTTATCTAGCATGCTCTTTCCGCATTGTCCGTGGTAGCACGACCAGCCATTTAATAGTCTACATCTCCACTCTCCCATCTCTCACCAGGATGCCTCCTCACTGCAACTGTCCCACTGGACCCCCCAAATACGTTTCAATTGCGACGACAAGGGCAGATACATTCTTCCACGGGGGTCTACCCTCTCCAGCTTCCTTTCCTCAGGACAGATCCATTGTCTCGTCCGCCAAAATGCGACTCACGTATTCATCTCTAGGGTGATCTGTTTTATCCGGTTGTTAGTCACATTACGAACTTCAACAACTACGGGTCAGGGTTTCGATCCATCCAGGCTGGTCGATCATGTGTTCCCGACTCTGACGAGCCCCACGCCCGCAGACTGAGTACTGCGGCCCACCACCCACTTCAGGCTCCGCATCACTCCAACCCGTCGTTGGCACTCGATCTCACACGTCATCTGGATCTCCGCGGCTCCTCGTTTCGCCTCCTCATTTGGACATTCTTAGCCTCCAGCCGCCCACACTGTCTACAGAGTATTCTTGTCAGCCCGTCTGCGTTAGAATAGCGTCTTCCCGGTCTGTACTCCAAATCGATGGTGAACGGGACACGTGACCTCTCATGCCATCTCGCCAGCTGAGCCTCAGGAAGTTACACAACCACCTTAGCGACCCGTGGTCCGTCCTCACTTTCACCTTGCTCTCTCTCCTAGGTTGGTAGTGACGTACTTTTTGAGGAATACAACCACAGCAAGAGGCTCTCTTCTCGTCACAGTTAATTTCGCTCGGCCGGCGACGTGACTGCGCTGCAATAACAGAACCTCTCTCGCCATCCTGATCTTGTGACAGTACGGCACCCCTTATTGCAAATTTGCTGGCGTCAGTGCTAGATGAATTGCCTCTGGGCACGAGGGTAAGCCAAAATTGGAGCATGTCACGGCAACTCTTTCAACGTGTTGAAACGCATCGTCCACATTCGCTCGTCCATTCACACACCAACTTCTTCTCGTCAGCGATGGAGCAGGTGCTCGCGAATCAGCAAATAACGGATAAACGACGATAGTACGGACGCCAGTCCAAGAAACTACGCCACCGGCAGTGGGGGCGTCTTTGGCGCGGCCAATCCCGAAAAGCTTCTATCTTGGACGGATCAGTATGGATACCCCTTTCAAATACTACGTGGCCCAAATGCGTCACCTCCTTTTGAAATAGGTGCCACTTTGAGGGATTGTGTTTCAACCCGGCTCCTCTGAATCCTCTGCAAAACCGTTTCTAAACCGATTCTACGGACTCCTGGACACGTCTACCGAACACAATCACGTCGTCTAAATAAACAAAAGAGCGTAGTCCATCTCAATCCGGCCAACCTATATCTATCAATCTTTCAAACGTTTGAGGGCGCATTGCACGCCAAAATGGTACGCCGTTCAAGCATACAGTCCGTGGTGGTGGCGAAGGCAGATTTATCTCTAGAGTCCGTGTCAATCTCACCTGTCAGTAGCTGAGGCCAAATTCGAGGAGTGGAAAGTACTTGCGACCCTAAAGCAGCCAACGAATCATCGATTCGCGGCAAAGGATACGAGTCCTTTCATCGTGACCTCATCCAACCTTCGATAATCCAGACAAAGGCGCTTAAGCAGCCAGCCTCTCTTTGCTACTAACACCACTGAGCTAGGGACTCAAGCACTATCTGAAGGCCGTATTAGCCCTTTCTCAACAACTCGTTCACTTGTCGCTCCACCTCTTCCCGCTGCTGCGGGGATGACCACCTCAATGGATGGCAGATATTAGACGGGCACCCAGATCAATCGTGCTTCACCCTCGTCGTCCTACCAATATCCAAACTCCCCGTTAGAGAACACATCCTGATAGTTCGCTAAAATTGAACCACTTTTTCTCTCTCTCTCCTTCGCCCAATGTGGGTAGGAGTACTCGCTCTAACAGCTCCGTCAGATGTTCAGGCACTCCCCGGGTCACCATTGGATCTCGCCCCCACTTTCCTGGTTTCGCACACCTCATTCCCGCCACCAGCACAAACTTGCTGAGAGCGCCTTGTTTCACTTCTCGAGGAAAGTCACACACATTAGTAATTGTAACTGGCACAACAGTCTTAACTTTCCCTAGACCTCTTGCCACCAATAGTCAGCTATCATAAGTTGAGCCCGCCATTAACGGCTCTACTACTCCCAGCCGCTCTCGACCGTCGCACGATTCCGGTTTTGGAAGCTCCCTCTCCATCATCTCGTCCGACATGAATGGCCCTAGTAATTACACAATCCCCTGTCTGCATGCAATATCGCCGCAGATACAACGTACTCGTTGCGGCCGGTACCACTAATCTTCACAGCCCACAACCTTGAGGGTTGGGTTAGCTCGCAGTGGAATGAAATCGTACTTTTTCACCGCCAACGTGAGCGACTGTTGACCAATATCGATTATTGCCCCAAAGTAGTTCGGAAAGCCATCCCCAACATCCCTTCCCAACTCTGCCACAATCACTTTCAGCTCATGGCAGCCATTCCCAACCAGGGATTTGCTATTCCCCACGTCTTCATTGTCGCCCATAGGCCTGGATGAGCTGTGTATTAGCAAACCGAGCATAGTCGTTTCTAACCGGAATCATCGGTTACAACTCATCGGCACAAGCGAATTTGAAGTCCCAGTGCTCTAGCAGAAATTACGCAGACAACCCATGTAACAACACCAGTACATACATGTCCGCCTTGCAGAAAACTCACACAGCCTCTGAACTCGTCATACCTCAAAATCACTGAAGATGCCCAGGCCCTACGTTTGATCTCCATTTTCGCTTCGGCGTCCATCTCCGCGGCGTCTCCAACCACGACCGTGCCGTTATCGCCCGCCCATCTCAGTCGACAACCTACGCTCTCCCTCCTTAGTAATATCCCTAAGTTCTCTAACATTTGCCACCTGTTACCGCCTTCTTGTACCCCCTTGCGTTCCCACCTTGACTCGACTTGATCCCCCCGAGCACATTGCGCTCTTGAGTTAAACCACTGACGTAGGGCCTCTGCTGGCCGCAGCCTCCCACGTGCCCCTTGGGTTGGCCCTGGGCTCTCGTTTCCCGGACATCTGGCAGTGATAGGAACGGTGCCCTTCCTGTCGAAAAAAAAAAAACATCTGCGACCCACCACATCACTGTAACGGCAATTCTTCATAATGTGACCAACTCTCGCAGCGGAAACACCGCACCTCTCTCGGGGGTACCGTATCGCACATTCCCGTTCGAAGACTAGTGTCAGAGCTGCTGACAATTAAAGCATAATGTTGGTTCCGGTGGGGTGGTGGGCGCTCTGCGGGGATATGTCCACGTCTCTGTGCCGTTACACTGCTCTGTCCTTGATACCCGTCACCGATGCCACCCTTGGCTGCTTCGTTTCGTTGGCCGGCCTCGACCCACTATCTTACAGATCTTTTCACCTCCTCAACAATGCTTCCATCCTAGCTTCCAGTGCATCCATCTTTGCCTCTAACTTAGCGAGATCCACTGTCGGGGTTGACTGAGATTCAACCAATCTCGTGTGCACAAGCCTACTCCTACTCCTCGACTTATCACTAAGGTGGAACGATTCTATCCCTGGCCTGCTTAATTGCCTCCTCTAATGTGACCGGCCTCGATGGAACAGATCATTCCGGATGACCGAATCTGCTATTGCATCTTTAAAGTACACCCTTCTTCAGCAAATCTCGGACCTTGTTCTCAGTTCTGCGGAAACGATAGCGACGTAGTTTCTTTATATCCAATCCTAAAGCATGAAGACTCTCTCCCGGCCTACTGCTCCCGCCCTTGCAATTTTGAAAGTACTTTTCGGCACAATCCCCCGGCACCGCCGAACTCCTTCTCCTCACGAACATCAGGATTCGCAAGGTCATCTCCTTCGGGTAAGGTCGGTAATGCTCAAGGCAGACAACGCATCCCTGGGCAACAACGTAAAAGTGATATGTCGATCCGTAGCAGTCCATTTATGGTATTACCTTAAAAGCCTCGAAATGCAGTCGACAAAGCCTTCCAGAGTGTTTTTCCCGTCCTATTTCAAAACTTCCTTTCAGATTTAGCCTCTCTCCATCCTTGCCTGCAAACTCTGGCACTCGTGACCCTCTTCTCCTTCAACGAGGACGATCCAACAAGTCGGGTCACTAATTATCCTTCCGTGTATGTTAGCTAGAAGTATTCTACCTTAAGATCTCCCATTCTCCCAGGCTATCTCTCAAAATGCGGTGGCACATAGTGGCGAGGCACTGTTCGATTTTTTTTTCTCCCCACGTAGCGAGAGTTACTACCCTTATCTGTATTGCTATCTTCCATCTCATCAGCCATGTCAACGAGGACACTAATTCGCCACCACGTTGTTTCATAGGCAAATGTGGACGGTGTTATCAACTGTAACTGTTCAGTCGACATCGCTCTCCTATGCCACTGCGGGTCCACGTCCGCCACGCTCGTCGGCAGGGACCGATCTCCCTAGCTCTCTCCTTCCCGTGCGAGCGCTTTACTCCTCCACTCTCGATACTCCGTCTCACTGAGGCTCCCCAAATCCTTCCCCTCCCATCTGCCCGTCTCTTTCCTTGAACTCTAGTCGCCGTTAGTACTCATTCACTTCCCCCTCATTCGCACTTTTCCCGTGCTTTACACTGCCTACTTTATTCGCCTCCGTCTATGGGCATAGACCCCCGCACCATCATACTTAAGGGGTAACCGTCACAATTCTATCCCACACCCTGTCGGTAGCCTTCACGTTCACGTATCCGTCTTCTCTCTCCAAAAAATGAGCTTGCAAACACATCATCCTTTAACTGTTGCATCTTCTCCTCTGCGTTCTTCTCCAATCGATACCCAACTGCTCTAAGGACGCTCCCCGCTCCTGTAACCAAATCTGCCGCTCAAGCGCAACCTATCGAATCCGCCTCTTCCTCTTTCTCCTGTTGATGACGACCCCAATCTCTTAACCGCTCCTCATCTCTCCACAACTTCATTATCTCTCCTCACCCTCCTCCACTCCGCTCATACTGCTGTCTTCCATCGCTTATCCTTTGCTCTTCTTCGTCCCTACTCTCTTTCTGCAACATGCGCGGACGCCGCTTCCACGTAAGTCCTCACCCTGACCTCCCAACCACTCACCTCCGTCGCTCCGACGCCTTCTGTCTTCATACTCGTCCTCATCAGTCGTCTGTCAACTGCTCTCAATAATGAATCTCTCCAGCCTAGAACGCTCTTAGGTCGATCACCCTCTTTCTAAACGGCATCGTGTGACGTATCTCCATCCAGATACCATCGGACTCAGTCCAGTACTCATCCGTGATCCCGTCCTCATCTATCATAAAATGTCTCTCCACCTCACCCTTCACCTTGTCCAATATTTCCTTTACCAACGATCTGGCTACCAAGGAAATCATCGCTGCCGACTCACGTCCTCACCACCGCTCGCGACACCATCCATATCGCTCGATAAGTCTCCCACTGCCCTTCTTAGTGCCTCACCGATGTCACTCATTCACTTCTCCCCAGGATCCCTCCGGGCTCTGCCATCGCTTACGCCTCCTCTTAGGCGCCGTTGATTCCCCAGTAGCAGTACCGCAGCACAATACTGCTGTCACGCAAACACCACTCCGATGGCGCCTTCGTCGCACACTCAACTCCCCAGGCACTTATGTCCACAAAACGTGAGCCGTTGATCTCCCCGTAGCAGTACCGCCAGCACCACTACTTCGTCGCTCACACCATCCGACGTCGCCTCAGTAGACACACAACTCCTTCGTGCGGATTTCGTTCCACACTCTTCACTCACAGCCTCTACGTGTCATTAGGATACCACTTCTGACACCAATTTGTAAGCGGGACGGCGGCCCTCTGTGAGCGCCCGGAGGACGGCGGGGAAGGTGCAAGGGGCAGAACCTTTGTGCTCCTTTATTGGAATGACGCACGTGACTCGGTTAAATCAGTTTCTCAAGTATTTTATTACAACCAGCCCTAGCCTCGTCGTCAGATTACATCACAAGTCAAGTACCTGGAAACAGGATACAGGCAGCACTGAGGTTCCGCCAGTGCTTTGGTACCGAAAGTGGGTGATCATGTATCGAAACCTGAATCACGCAGTGGACGTTGCGTGGATTGGGGCAAGTACATGACATGCTTGCCATAAATTAGTAATTCGATATAATTAATTTGTAGGCAGAGAGCTAAGGATAACCATTGGACATTATATGTTGACAAAACATACACTAAGAAAATACAGGCTAACTTCCATCCCGTTTCACTGTTATCCATTCACCCGCACAAAAGGAAGGGATTCAACAGCGACCCTTTGATCGTAATCCCTCTGCCGCAATCGATGATCGGGGAGCAATCATTACTGAGATTTTTTAAAAACTCTATATACGAACACGTGAAAGTGTAAAAGTATATTGCATATTTCAATATGTTCCGGCGTGTCCTGTGTGTATTTGTTGCTGTTTTCGTAAAATACGCAGTGTTTGTACATCTTTATGCGTTCATCTTTAGTGCCCATGACTGTCCAGTGTGAGAAATGAAGGATGAAAGTTTGACTAAATTTGAACGTGTTGACCCGGGGGCCGTCTTGGATTTTCGTTGGGCACGCATGATCGTTTCAGAGGTTCTGAAAGTGACCCCTAACTGGACCCAATTTTCATTAAAATATACCCGGCCCCTAATGGGACCAGTTTTGGTGAAATTATACTAGTTTTCAGTGAAAATATAACCTAACGGTACAGCAGTAATATGACTTCCTTACTGTGCTATTTTAAATAATTATATTTTCCACTAGTATTATCCCAGTTATATAGATCGTTCAAAAACCAAGTGGGTCGATGTGCTCCCTTTTTATCTCTTCCATGCTCCAACGAAATTCGAACCCGCGATACAGTGTTCGCAAATCGATCGCTGTATTCGCTGTGCCACACGTGCCTCACATACTTATTTATGTTATCTGAAAATGTTGAAACTTACTTCAAACCTTTTCACGCCTATAAATGCATGATAACCAGGAGGAATCGCACTGCCAAGTGTTTCAATCATTGGTTTCTCAATTTGATGGTGGGCAAGTATTTTCAAACCAGCTTCTGGGTTCCCTTTTGAATCTTCGTTGTATTCCTCCTTTAAATTTGAAAACAATAGGTAAGAATGACTCCTGCTATACGAATGTAAAAAAAATAACATAAGCTATTTAAATTAACAAATGGGTTTAACTCACCATGGTTGCAAAAACATACTCTGTGATATTTATAATTAGAATAACATATTCAAAGGCGCCAATGGCAGAACGGTCGAAATATACAAAGCGAGGGGTTAAAGTTCCAAAGTTATCATACATGTATTTGACTGATTTGTACACCAACATCCACTAAGATCCCTATGATGGAATTAATAAAACTCGATCACCGGCCATGGGCCTGGCACTCGAGGGTTCTCTGTTTCGAATCCGCACCGAAACCTCATACCCATAGTTGTTTCTATTCCGCTATTCCTCCCTTTTCTCTAAAATCAGGAAGGCGTTACGAGTTAACAAACCTCTCTCTCTCCCTCCATGTTTCTCTTTTCCGACCATACTAATATACTAATGTAATGAGACAGCTACAGATAGGTCGACGGTCATACAGAGGTCACCAAATGTCATATTATAAATCTTTGAAGAATGTGTTATGATCGTCAATCATCAAACGTTAAAACTCAAAACACCCGTGCCTTAGTCTCCGCACAGGGTTGTACACAAATAGGGGTCAAATGTCATATGAGGTCATTTAATAAACATCCGGGTCATTAGAAGTCTCTTTTTAAAAAGAAAACCCCTGGTTCAAGCTTCAGACAGGAATGTATTGCAGATCTATTGAGGTCACGAGTGTCTCATTATGTATTATGGTTGAAGAAGGCCACCTACATACCTAATTAGCTAATCTTACTTGATATGATTTTGCCTTGGGGATCACACAAAGGATTAAAATGATAAACTTCACGTCTGTAAAAGCGCGGTGTCTGAACTATAGAAATTCTAGGCAGTTTTAAAGCATCCCAACACTGCTTCGTCTGCTTAAAAACAGTCTGCGTAATATGAGAATGTAATAATGAGCCTACATAATAAACTAAATTCCATTGTAGGGAATTTCCCCCATAATATTTTATTTAAATGGGCAAGTGATGGGGAGTAACCTTTTTGGGGACAGCCTGACATCACACCATACAACCTACATACGTCACAAACACCTACATACACATACACGCAGGGGTCACATGTAATTAAAATGCATTACATTACACATGATTCGAATGCATAGTGCTCTCTGAGACTGTCACCTAAAACAGTAAGTAGATTTGGATATGTCCTGCTTTAGACATGTCCCAGCGGGCATAGTCGTTTAGAGCGACGGCGAAACGACGTTGGCACGTCGAAAACAGGTCGACGGTTTTTATAAATTTACGTCGAAAATGCAAATTGAATCGACGTTTTAAGAACGACGTCAAATCGATTTGCATTTTCGACATAAATAGTGTGTAAATTTCTAAAACTCTCGACGTCTTTTCGCCGTTCCAGCGTCGATTGCCCACTGGGGTGCTTGTACTTGGACTATTGAATTAAATGTGTTGCTCTTTGAAATGAAATTCAAAATAACAGCCTTCTGGGTAATTTACCTGCTGAATGTCTATGAGCAAATGCAATCCGTTTCCTTCACCAGGCTGGACTGACGTGAGTATTTTTGTGGGGTTTTTCTTTGCGTCCTTTCCACTGTTAAATGTGTAACAATTCCCATATTTGGTAAAGCTATGGGTAAAATTCTGCAAAACAACCATATTATTAGTCAATAACCCCTATAGGTTTACACCACTAACTCACTTATACACAGTAGTCTATGGGGAAAATGGCAACTTTGAGCATGTTTCTTTCACATTTAAAACTCTCACAGAGGAAATACAACAACATCACCGCAAAGTACAAGCTGAAATCACCAAATAACCAAATTTTGAACATATGATAACCAGAAACATTTTTAGTTACGAATCACCAAAGTTGCCCGATGTCAGACTGGCAACCCAAGATTCTCTATAGTCGCCAAAGCTAGTAATTTGCAAATCGATGTGAAATTGATGACCGCGGAGTAAATTTCCTCAAATTCACTGTCCAAATGCCGCTTAGTTTGAGAAAACATACCAGTCTACCATGCCAATCATGAAATTTCATCACTTTCTTAATATAACTAGTGCATTTTCAGACATTTTAAAGCACTTTTTCCAAATGCCATGCAAGAAAGTAGTCCACCCAAAATTTTTGATCCCTACGGCAGCCAGGTTAGTGGTGTATAACCTATATCATTTCGTTTGATTTTGATTTAAGCAGACTTAAGTTCATTCGTACTGTGATCTGAATTGCTGCTGCGTTGATTCGGAGAATGGTTTTCATCCATCTTTCTTTTGCAGTGCACTTAAGTATGAATGGATCTTTAACATTTTCTAAAGGCGTATTGGATCACTGAAAGTTAAAAACCAATGTTGACAAATAGAGAAATATGTTTGGATTTTCTGTTGTGTACGTCATAATACTCTAAATCATCTTTATGTTACATAAAGACCGCTGTTTCGGCTTATTAACTTGGTACGCATTCAATATTAAAATGCGATTTTACAATCATTCATGAACGATTTATGATTTTTACCATTTCGTGCATATGGTACATTTTCCGATAATCTTACGATTCCGTGTATAAGGTAAAAAAAAAAACGAAAAAAAAAGAATCATGAAAATCATAGACTTTACTGAATTCATGAAAATCATTGAGAATCAGAAAGCATTCAATGCAACTATTTGCATAAAAACTGAATGTACGATACTCTAATGATTTTCATTATTTTATTATGTTTTCGTTTTTTAGTGGGATCTAATTTTGTGAAATTTGATTGCCAGTGCGGCGGGAGATATGGTCCTCCGGACTCATACTCCACCTACAACGGTGAAGAATAGGGCACTCGATTCAATTGACTCTTCACGTAACATAATTTCATGCTTTATTCCGTTTCGTCTATGGAGCTTGGACTATGGCTCCGAGTGGACCATATCTCCTTTTACACCGGTCAAGAATTAAAAAGGCATTTCGTGATCCACAGCCTCCTCTCCAACATTGTACACACCTCGTTTACATATATATCAGTTGCACCTGACCATTTACAGTGCTAAAAATAAAGTTCAAAAACTGACCTCAGGTCCACAATTCCGTCCACGCCATGAGCACTCTAATAAGGTGTTATTGTCCAGCTTAAACCCCGTCTCAAGAGTGAAGTTTTCAATGTCCAGATCTTCTGGGATCTCAAACGGTAGGTGATTAACAGCTGAATTGAAGTAGTCTGATGAACCGTAATATTGAGCGGTACTAGCACTCTCGTCTTCGTTCATTGAATAGTTATAGCCGATATTATCTAGATAGCTCTTTACCTTTGACTTCTCATATCTAAAAATAACATCAAATCAAATCAACTTTATTTTCCAAAATGACATACACATTGTTAAAAAAATGTCCGTAAATTTACAGAAATTTCTGTCAATTAACGGAACTTTGACAGTAATTTTACAGAAATTTGTCTCATATTACGGAAAAAAATGTGTATTTTAACAGAATTTTTCCGTAATTTAAAATTACGGAACCAAAAAAAAAAAAGTCCGGAAATATTGCTGCCAGAAATTTTTGAAATATTTCCGTAAATTAACATTTTTTATGTTTTTTGTTTTTTATTTTTATTGTTTTCTAAAACAGAAATTTACGGAAAATCTGTTTTCTTAATTTACGGATATTTTTAACAGTGCAGAATCTTCTAAAATACATAACATCTAGACATAAAAGGTGAGGTGATATGGAAGGAGGTAAACAAAAGGCCAATAAGGCCAGAATGGGTCACCCCCTACTTGTGCTAAGTTACACATTAAAATTAAAATAGAAAAAACAAAACCACATAAAAAAGGAACAATTGACAAGCACCGTAGACGAATATAACAAACCTGTATAGAAACATACACAAACGGGAGCACCTTCGAATATTGAATTACCAACTCGCAAAACGTATTCTTTCGTCCAGCCATACTGTAAATAAGTTTGCACAAAAACAGCTTGAACAAACGTTTCATTACAGCATAAATATCAAATAATCACAGAAAAAATTAAACTTTATAATAATTAGCAATATATATGATGCTTATAAAGTCGTGACATTTAAAAGCAGATTGTTTTGTATCAGTTCGACGTACCTGTTAAAGTTACAAATTGTAACCGCTGGAAAATCCAATTTCTCTACATAATATATGGACAGCTTCGTATTAACATCAAAAAATAAGTAAGCATCAAAACGCAGGTATATTTGCCAAAGACAAATACCCATGCAAGAAAAGAAAGCCATTGCCCACAGGCATCGAAGCCATATGGGTCTTGTCGTGTCCCCGACACGGCTGATTCCGTGTAAAGTTGTTGTCTCGGCAAATTCGTGTTCTAAACTGAATTTTTCTTCCAAATTTTCCAAGCGTTTTTCCACATCACTTTTACGATTATCCATGACATTTAGTTTCCAATCTTCTTTTTCAATCTAAAACACTGCTTTTTCGTGTGTCTAATGTCTGCGTGTGTGACTGTTTTAAGTGCAACGCAGCGTCATTATTTGTATTTGGACCTAACGACCTACTGCCATTAGCCATTTAACCATTAACTAGTTTGTAATTTGAAATAATGCAGACACACGAGGCTTGATGGTGTAGTTGCCAAGCTTCGCGATTCATAAGCACAGCTGTTTGAAAGTCTCATTTATTATGACAAAACCGAAATAAAATGTCAAAAATATCAACTGTGACACAGTTTTGACAAGTGATTTGGATTATTTTTTTCCATTAACTACATCCTGTGTAAATTTTACGAAATTTCATTCGGGCAAAAATTATTTTTCTTACATAAATGTAATTTTACACGTCTTCTATGGAAAAAGGGCATATAGAGGGCGCTATAACACAGAAATCAGAACCTTTTTATATAGGCCTATATGGCAAGATTCCCGCATGGATTTTTGTGATTTTTAGAGAGGAAATAGCTCCTGCGTGTCCCTACTTATATCAGTTGTCAAATTTGTGTCGACACTGCTTAAACGTGTTCTAAAAATAAAAGAGACAGACTGCACGGGGTCAAACAGCTGTGTTAGCAGTTTAGTCAACAAATTTCAAAATGACCGTAGTAGCCATTAATTTCACATTTAATTATTTCATCTATTATCACGGATTTTTCAACTGCACAGTGAATAATAAATTCCTATCATTTTTATGTGCTAAGATATACCTGTAATGTTTATTTCTTCACCCTCTTATATTGAACAAAAATAACTCAAAAAATAATTACAATTCAATCAAATGATTCTGTTTCAACCAAACTTCAATAAATTACACGCACTGGCCCAAAGTATTGCAACATGCAGGAAAAAGTAATAGTAATCACAAATTGATTAAAAATCATACCATAGGTTCTTAAACTGCACATGACGTATTAAATGCAAAACCTGTGTTTTACCAAAGGATGTTATTCCCCAGAATCCAAGAGTGCGAAAAACGTTTGAGGCGATGGTTATGTTCCCTAAATACAACGGATTATTCTGTCAAACGATAACTTGCCGATTGTATCCCAGAAGGAAATAAAGATACAGGAACGCCAAAAATTACTCTAATTAGCCCCTAAATGAACTTTACGGCTTACTTTGCTAGAGTTTAGTGCAATGTCGGCAAAAAGTTGTAGCGGTTGTGTATAGACCGAAAATAATAACGTCAATGGAAGACAGTAGTCTTCAAAAAATTTGAAAATTCTGAGACATTCGGAATGCAATTGCAATGATAAATCAGGTGTTTTACGCAAATCATGTCTGAATACGCTTGAATACATTTAGCAAGTTCCTGACAGTTTGAATAATTGTGGCCTCTTTGCCACACTTTTCACAAGCTTCTGGCCTTCTAAAATGTGTCTTAAAGTGGCCGAAACGTTGGCACTTAAAACATCTTGTGGGGGTTAGGGATGTAAATCTTCTACTTAAACTTGAAGGTAACCCATTTTTATTGTTTTAGATAAATTTAATACATTCAATGTAAGCATAAATATTCCCGTACTGACTTTTTCATCATCTCATTTAATCATGATTCTTTGGATATGGGTGACATTTTGAGATGCCAAGCCATTCAAAATTTCATCATGAGAACAATTTCTAATTTCATGGCATTTGATTCTTAGAGTTAAGCTTCTATGAGGAGTAACTCTAACTGCATGGAACTTGGAGCATAATCTTTCGGTCAACCTCCAACAAGATATCT
This sequence comes from Ophioderma brevispina, assembly GCA_023653785.1. Taxonomy (NCBI): domain Eukaryota; kingdom Metazoa; phylum Echinodermata; class Ophiuroidea; order Amphilepidida; family Ophiodermatidae; genus Ophioderma; species Ophioderma brevispina. Next base: position 2 of record JAMKCH010025521.1, on the reverse strand, counting down.
CC